>CACSLK010027624.1:7960364-7980415 GCA_902706635.1 Striga hermonthica | reverse complement strand
AACATGTGGGACTAGTTTTGCTTTTTTCCCTTGGCATTGTACTCAGCCACGTCAGATGAATGTCGCCACGTGTGTGCGACTTGGCATTTCCTGCCGGAAAATTGAAAAAAATCCTACTTTTTGTCATTTTTTAAAAGTTGCGGGACTATTAATATTTTTTGAATTTAGTTGAGACCAAAAATGTTACCCCGGAACTAGTTTTGAATTTTTCCCCGTTTTGTTGTAAGCAACATTGGTGAAAACCGTAAAAGTTTATGGTTAAAACTTTGTCCTCCTCATGTCATTCAATTCTATGCTCTCCATTATTGAGGTAAAAACACATGCTGAGAGAAGTTACAGACTTTCAGAGAGCACCATTCCAAAAAGGTACAAAGCTAGAAAAAGGAGAAAGACCAAAAGTTGTAGTATCATTTTATGTTTCGACTTAATTCTATTTCATAATTCAAAGCATCACAAGTGTGTTCTTGACCAAATAAATCGATCACTGGAAAAAAAAGGTTAAGGCTCAGTACTCATGTGGCTTTTAATATGAATTATGAAAGGAATTAAATGAATGATACCCATTCGAGAAAAAGGGTATCAATTTATATATATTATTTTTCTTCTATGTTTTCTATTTGATTATTATTTTTTATTTATTTATTTAATAGTCAATCAACTCCAAATAAAAGTACCAAATGTAAATGAGGTCACGGTAGCCAAACGTCTTTTCTTGCCATTTTTATTGAACATATTGTTTCCTTTTTTAATTGTGAAATGACACAGCTCAACTATAAAAATATTTATTTATTTATTTGCATAAGACTATAAGAGTTTATACTTTATACAACATTATTTAGATAGACATGGTCACGGGCCGATCTAGCCCGATGTTTGGACTCAACCAAAACCGGCCTGGACCCAGCCTGGACTCGGGCCTAAAGCGGCCCGTGGTCAACGGGCTCGGACCCCAGCCCGTAGTTTGATCGGGCCGGTTCCAGGCTTCATATATAATTTTTTTACTTGTGGGGTCGGGCTGAGTCGGGCCGAAACCGGCCCTGGAGACGTTAAAATTTTTTTCCCCATATGAACTGGCTGGTCCCGAACTGCAGGTTGACCAACCCAGCCTGGTCCTGTCGGGCCTGTGAAACGGCTCGTACCTACATCCAGGTCGGTTCCGCGCCCGCGTTTTGAGGCCCGACTGCCCACCTGGTCGAGTCGGGTCGTCCAGTTGCCCATGTCTACATTTAGACGTAGCCACGGGTCACCCGACCCAAACCAGGCCCAAAACCGGCACGAGTCCGGCCCGACCAGACCTGTAGATCATAGGTCTAGGCGTGTGCTTAGATTTAAACTGGGCGATTTAGGGTCATATGTGTGTAACATAGGACCTTACGAGCCTGGGTAGCCAGAAAAAACTAGATCGTTGATTGTGAAAGCCTTAAGAATATGATATTTTTAGCCGACTATGAGGGTGAATTTCTTGAAAAAAGGTTAAAGAATGTTTGCAATGTTATAACAATTTTACACAAACCTGTAGAGAAGATGACCACCATGAGTTAACCCATTTCATTCGCACAGTGGGGTATCGACTTGGTATGACCTCTTCCTCAAGGAGTAGGTAAAGGAAGTTCTTAATTATCGTTGTGGATTATTTCACAAAGTGACTGTAGGCCAAGCCGTTTGCCAAAATCACCGAATAGGTCATTCAATTCTTATAGCGAAAGGTGCTATTATAGTCTGAGTAGTGTTTGTACCAGTTTTTACCATTGAATTGACATACATATACTCATATAGATGTGTACGAGTATAACTGTGTATAACTCAACGGTAAAAAACTCGGTATTATCACTCTACTTCTCCCAAACCTTTTGAGAATGTTTGTTGGGTGGATATACAAGCAACAATATATATATATATATATAAATAAATAAATAAATATATATATATATATATATATATATAGAGAAGATGTGGTTCAAATGAGAATCAAGTCTTAGCATGAGAACTACTATTTTTTATGTATGTAGTGTTATGATTGATTGTGTTTTAGTGCTATTTTTAACTAGGACCTATTTTCTTAAAAATAGCAATAAAATTTTTATTAGCATTTGTGAAAATGATAGCATCATGCAATATTAAAAATAGTATCATATATAATTAAAAATAACATCAAATATGATTATCACGATTCTCATACCAGAGTATTAATTTTTTTTTTTAAAACCAGCTCTTATATATATTTATATATAAAAATATACACACTCACGTTTATTATAAAAGGAAAGGAAAATCACTTGTGGGGTTCCATTTTATCTCCCCTCTACTATATACATCACCCAAAAAACAAAAATAAATCAATCATGGAAGGAGATGATGATAACGACCATCTCCACCACAAAAACAACCACAACCACCGCCTCCTCCACCACCACCACAACCACCGGAACTTCCCCTTCCAACTCCTCGAAACAAAAGACGAACCCCCCATATGCTCCACTAGCTCCACCCCCTCCGCCACCTTACCTCTGCCTCCTCCAAACCCTAGCACCGCCCCCGAGCCCTCCAAGAAACCCCGCGGTCCCACCAAGGACCGCCACACCAAGGTCGACGGCCGTGGCCGCCGCATCCGCATGCCGGCCCTCTGCGCCGCTAGGGTTTTCCAGCTCACCCGCGAGCTCGGCCACCGATCAGACGGAGAGACCATCGAGTGGCTCCTCCAGCAGGCCGAGCCTTCCGTCATCGCCGCCACCGGCACCGGCACAATCCCCGCCAACTTCACCTCCCTCAGCCTCTCCCTCCGCCGCTCGGGATCCACGGTCTCCGCCCCCTCCCACCTGAGATCCGCCCTCCTCCACCGGGCCGTGCCGCCGGCGACGGCGTCGGCGAAGCAGGAGTTTTTTCAGCCGCCGGAGGATCACCAGGTCGTCGGGAGCTACCTGATGCAGACGAGCGTCGGGGTCATGCCGACGAGTCACGCGCCGATCCCGTCGAGCCTGTGGATGCTGGCGAATTCGAGCAACGGTCAGGTCGCCGGAGATCCGATGTGGGCTCTGCCGCCGTTTGCGGCTTTTGCGGCGCCTGTGTCGCTGCTGCCGCCGGGGCAGCAGCTTGGAGGGCTTGGGGAGGGGCAGTTTGGGAATTTTGAGGGGTTGAGCGGCGGCGGTGGTTTTCAATTGACGGGCGATGTGGGTGGAGTTTCGGAGTCTCCGGCGAAAGGTTCGGAGGACCGCCATGATTATCCCGGCCGGCAGCATTCTTGAACGCATGCCGCTTGGGAAACGTGTTAAAGTGAGGTTTGATTGCTTTTGCTGTGGAATTATGGAAATTAAAATTTATGAGATTTAATTATAGTGTTTTAATTTAAATTATGTTTTGTGTGATATTATTAATATGAAAAATTTAGGGTTTTCAAGAAGGATGAATTTCAGCATTGGGTTTATTAGTAGCTGTTTTCTTTTTTTTTTTATTAAAAAAAATGATTTGGTCAAGGTTGAGATTTAATTTTTGTTTTACCATTGTTAATTTTCATCATGGTTTGAGTATAATTGTTCCTTGATAGATCGGGCTAATTTATGTACCATAATTTGTTTTGAATGATAAAATATAAGTGCACTTGTTATAATTGCAATTAATTAGGTTTTGGCTTGCACATTAATATCCATTGGTAATTCTTGCGTAAGACCTATTATATCATTTTTAATTTACTTTTTACCGGGTATATTTGCGGGAAATGCTACGGTTTTGTTACGAAATCATTCCGTCGGGATTTGTAACCGTTAGATCAATAATTCCCGACGGTTATATGATAATCTAACGATTACAAACCCTGACGGAATGGCTCTGTAACGGGACTGTAACATCTCCCATATTTGCATATGTGAGCTACATTTATAAGATACGAACACACACACACACAAATACATTATGAAGAGTTTGTACACTAAAATAGAAAAAATGCGTTTTTACCATCAATTAGCATAATTCAAATATCATTCAATTCATGTCAATAGCATGTATATCATGAAACTATTTTATCTTTAATTTGGTAATATCCAAATATATGTAAAGGCCTTGACATTACACAAACTCAGTCTATGCAATATTTAAGTATTATTCCTGGTTAAATTCATGTAACTTTTTGTGTGTAAATTTTGTGTGGGGCACCTTATGTATATTGAATACTTGGACCATTAATTTCTTATAATTGTGAAAAAAAATCAAAATGTAGCATTATGATGAAGTTGCAGCAGGAGCACAGAGGCAAGTATCATCAATGTAATGAGAACCTCAGGGTATTTTTTTTTTTTTTTCCTCTTTTTATTTTTGGTTAGGTTTTTCTATATTTTAGAGCATGTTATCATACTTTTGAAGCTGACGAAGTATTTGAATTATAGTTCTGAAGTTATGATTTTAGTGACGAGAGGGTTATTGGCTCATCTGTAGAGCCAATAACTACGTTGTGTGGGTTTTGGTTCTAAGGGCTATGAGCTACATGGTTAGTTCAATGTGATCATCAGTGGTTGATCTTGATTTGTGGATCATCCAAGACATAATAGCATGTCATATTTCTTCGACTCGAACCAATGTTTGAAAGAAAACATCGCCTCCCGACGAGGATATATCTTGAGGCGATTCAAGTGAGATCCAATACAAATCCAATTTCTGATTCACTAGTGGAATTTGAGTGGTCAGCGGACGTACCATATATCACTGACTCGTCTCTTTTTGATGAGAACCCATACATCTCTTAGTAGCTATTTCTAAAGCATAGATACTTAGAATCAACCTCAGTGGAAAAAGGAAACAAAATACCTAGCATTGTACGTTGCAATAATAACTGGCACGACATGGAACACGAACACGACATGATTTGAAATTAAGATTATAGAGATAAATTGACTAGATGAACACCACATGATCAAATAAGAAATACGATTTGTGATCCCTAGCTAGAAATACACCTTTTTCACGTACCAATTAATCTAATAATTAACCTATTCCCTAACCCGTGCTTTGTGTATGTATATATGTCGGTATGAGTATGTTGAGCGAACCAAATAGTTGAGAGGTGGGGGCCCATACCTTATCAGGTCCAGTTGTGGGCTGAGATGGTGAGGCCCACAATCCTGGAAAGGGATAGCTGGCGCAGTATAGTTCGGTTGTATATTTTGTTGGGCTAGAAGGACATGGGCCCACATAGTTATCGATCTGTTATGTATGAGTTTTGTAGGCCCATCTAACGATGGGCTTAGGAAATGATTAACTTTCACTTAAAGAAAAATGGAGAATCTTATAATTAGACTTGTGTCTTGACACATATCCATGTCCCCTAAAAAAAAGGAAAAAGAAAGTATGCTACGAAAGTTGTTTGTAATTTGATAGGACGCCAATTTTAAAAGGTATAATAATAAATATTATTATCCTGTGATTATTTTTTATTTTTATTAAGTTAGTGTTATTAATTATTCGAAGGAGTTATGTCTTGAATGATTTCGTCCATCATTCATTTTATTCCAACATTAATTTAAATGTTCAAAAGAAGCTATTTATTATATTGTAGTTTTTTTTTAAAGTTTGTCGCCAATTGATCCAACATATAAAATAGGTGGACAATAGTAGTATTTTAACAAGTCCGATCATATCAGCACTAATGCACCGTATCATATCAGAACTCCCAAGTTAAGCGTGCTTGAGCGATAGTAGTACTAGGATGAATGACCCTCTGGGAAGTCCTCGTGTTGTACCTCTAAGAAAAAACATAATTTATGTAATTGTTTTAAAATGACATTTTGAGTTGTGTTTAACAAATTGTAACATTTAATTATAAAAATATATAATCTTACTAAATTTATACATGATTCATTGGACAGATAAACAAGCTCCAGAGTCCAGCCACTAGCTTAAAAGGTGTGAATAAGTTGAGTCCGATCTCCTTTATTAAGTCGAGCAAAATTGATGCAAAACATCATGCTTAATTTATTTATTTATTTATATTAGCAAACCAACTAATGAAAAAATTCAAAAAATTGTACAAAATTTCATATTATAGAGTACTAGTTGGCCTTTCGGCTGTGCACGCACAGCCGGCTCTAGTCCAGTGTATAATTATAACTAATATTTAAGGAAATTTAAAAATACACAAACACACCTTTTATTAATACTGATAATATGTGGTTTAACGTTGCATTGTGTTACAACTGTTTTGTTGTTGAACCAACCTATCTTGATGAGAAAATGTGACAACTGTGATAACTTGTGAAATAGATTGGCTAATAGAACATTATTCACCATTGGCAATTGTCACAAAAAATAGCATAGAATTGCTTAAAATAATTTTTGTTCCAAAATAAACCCAAAGAGTTGATCATGTGCATAATAGTCTGACACATGAGGCCCCTACACACTAAGCTGCTTAGACGAAATAAATTATCATTCATCATGGATGGGAACAAAGGATCACTGGGAGAAGACTTGGAAAAATACTGACCATAGCAAAATTAGCAGAACTCCTATGTTAGTGCTGTAATGACTATCTACAGGTGTCTAACACTGGGCTGAGATTGATTGTCTTCATTAAGAACATGCTTTAAATTCTCAGATTTTCTCAACCCCATCACCTGCATACACAGTACCACAACTAAAATGAAGCACAAAAAAATTTGCAGTGATTATCCCTCTGCATAATACATAATCACAACTCACACAATTGTCGATAAGAAAATAATAGGCCTAACAAAAACCATAATAAAATTGAAAGAAAGAAAAAATACGGACATCATATTTTACTCCACATGACTATTTCTTTCCAAATCCAATAGTCTAATTTCGTCACAATATCGACTACAAACACTACCAAAATCACTAAAATCCATAAAATAATGTTGGAATGGTACATTCTCATCGCGCTTGAGATTCGAGCGCCTGGGCTAAGATGAGTAGATCCCTCGTCTATCTCAACAAATCAGCAGGAGTCTTGTTAATTGTTTTATTTTTCTGAATTTTTCACCCTTTCATCTGTATATAATGTAGACAGTAAGAAAAAGTTCTATAGTATAATACATTCTCATTAGTCACCCACAGAGAACCCAACCACCGCCTTTCTCGACTCATGAGCTGCCGCCAACTTCGAGATCTGGACGCCACGCGTAGCGCTGTCATGTTGATCTATCGTCGGGCTGCCATAGATCTGAGCTATTGGAGTCAGCCGCACGAAGTTTTGGTCAGCCTTCCTTTAGTCGCCATCTCATCCCACGACTGCTGGTATTTTGGAATTCAGCAAGGCCTTTGATTGGCCCTTTTCGTTCCCGTTGAGGTTCATAAGTGCAGTTGCGCCGCCCTTCGCCACCAACCATCAACTATCCCTCAGGCGTGCAGCATTATAAGAAAGAGAACAGTCACATAAGCATCAGCATAAAAAATGGTACTTCATATAACAAACATTAGGGTCTCCACCGATAATTTGAAATGGAATTGATATAGTAGTAAGGATAAAAAAAATTTAGAGTCGTAGCCAGTTTATTAGCGAGGTTTCCATATGTTGTAGAAGAAATGAAATGGGTTTACATATCTGCATCAAGCTTAAATGACCTGTTACCAACTGGCACGCACAAAAGCTTAACATCAACATTAAGATCAATGTTTTATTAAGCATATAACAAGAGCTCATATCAATGTGTCTATAAATCAAAGTTTAAAAGAATAAAAAATATTTTAAAAATCAATATACCTGAATAAAATCTATGCAGTTCGCATCCTCTAAAATGATCCCCTAATAGAATGAAGATGTTATTGATGTCCTTCGAATTGAGATATGTCGTTAAAAATCACCTGAGACAAAAAAAAAAAAAAAAAAAAAAAAAAAAAAAAAACTCCTTTACAATTTAGTACATGCATGCATAAAATTGTAGATAAAAAATTATAAGAATATTGAAGATGTTAAAATCTAACCCTCATACTGACAAATAAATTGTTTAACAACATTGACTATCCCTTGGAGCCACTGTTTTCTTGTTTCCGTTTGAGTTACCGCCAAAACCCGCAAGTGTATAACATTTAGATGAGTATCTAAGACAAAAAAAAATAAAAAAATGTAGACATAAATACTCACAGAATTTGTTGATGTTAAGTAACAGGACGACAAATCATAAATGAATGCTAACGTTCAAAACTTGAACATTACTAATGCATGTATCTGCTGAATCTGCGATGTAAGAAAAGTACACTAACAACAATTGATGAAATGAATCTGCAAACATTTTTTTTTTTTTTTTTCAGATTGAGTTAAAATAACATAATTTAGAGGACAAAGAAAAATAATAATAATACTAACATAAATTTTTTGTAGTACAAAACATCTAAACCTTGTCTTCATTCTTCACGTTGACCATAAGTGGCCATTCATTCAATGGTATGAAAAAGCAATATTATTATACATAGTCATGACATTTTGTCCCCCATTTGATTAACGTAAAGCTCAAGTAATATCCACAGATGTTATTTAGCATCAAAATTTGGAGAATGGAACCATAATATAACCAGTTACTGATTTAAATCTAAGATGTAAGAAATACTTTGGGTGGTGGATAATGTTTTGCATAGTTTCGGTGTAAAAGTGTTTAATAGATGTAATTTTGCCATGGTAGTAATATCTGCCGAGATGAAGCTTGTACCTGGCCGCATCACCAGCAACCCTAAATCGCGACAATCATGTGCAGCACTTGTGAAACAACAAAATATTATTACACATGAGAATATTGATGACAAGAAGAATTAATCATAAAACAAATTGAAAACTCATAGGCCATAGTTCTATAAAATTTCAAAACATTACCATAACCCTCATCGAGCTTAGTGGTTCCATCAAGAAGAGTAACCATATACAGTCAATAACTGAAAAAACACAAATTTTATTATTTAAATTTCACGCCAATATAATTCATGCCTTGCTAACTCAAAAGCATTTAGGTAACACAAAGCAACACACAGAGACTAAGGTTGTATAAACCCATGACCGTAACAACAGAAAAATGATGACAGAAATACCTGATCTGCTGTTAGAAATAGAGGTCGCCAAACCGATATGACATTGGTCCGGCGAGAACACGACCACCCATCAATTTTGACTGCATCACAATATAATGGAAAGTCTCATACAAGCTCCTAAAAAACATGCGAGGTCGCTGGCGCAGTATGAATCACCAAACCATCAGGAAATCGCGCTTGTCTTTTTTTTTTTTCTTTAAAATCGCCACCTAGCCATAGCAGCTTCCTGCAACTGTTTTTGGAAACAATGGCAGCCTCCCCACGATCTCCCTCCATAATTATAAACACCTAAAGAAAAGTCAAATTGTAAAAAGAAGTACATACCGAAATCAAAGAGTACGCAATTGTTATGAAATAATGTTTTCCGTCAGTTAGTACCAGCGCATACTGTGTATCGTGCATCTCCAGGAGCTTCTCCTCCTTCTCCTAACTCGTAGAACGGCAGTCGGTGTCCCTTTGAAGGAGTCCAGTGCAAAACTCAAGTTTATTTTTCCACCCTTCAAATGTGTCAAGAACCCACTATATAAGGAAATGATGTAATCTAAAGCTACCATTGACAAACAAAAACAATTTAAGAAGACAAGCCATGACCCCCGACCCCACAAAAGGAAATGCAAACTCCAACCTACCTTCTTATGGAACCAAACTTTCTTGTTCTTTCCATCCATATACAGATGATTCTTTGTGACCAGAAGTTCAACACTTGAGCCTTGGTTCCAAGCTTCTTACAGAGTAAGTGCCTTTGCCGCCTACAGACATCGATAAGTGTAATATGGCAAGAAAAAAGGATTTAAGTCTTGATATGCACATGCTGCATCAGTATTGATAATATGAAGCTAAAATACCCGTGTGAAGAATAAAACATTAAAAATTTTGATTAGCTGACAAATAAAGTATAATGATGTTTATAAAATTTTAACAGGTACAAAGCATTGACAATATTTATAACGTAACTGTAACTCCAATGGATCTCCATATCAGTTTCCCGTACTAAGAATCAACAACAGTATTAACAATTCAACAATGTGAATGAATTAGAAGAGAACATTATTATGGCCCAAATCTTCACCGTAAATAATAGTTGAAAATGAGGTAATAGAAGAGATAAATATAAACTGTGCATAGGTCTTCAAGAGGGTAAGATCGTCTTCGTCCATAGCATTAGGGTTCTTCTGAATTCTGATCGATCAATCGTGAAAAAAAAAATTAACCATTGGGTCAAACAAATCGACAACTTTGAAAACAAAAGCCCCAATTACCTGACAATTTATTTCTTATATCCAACGCCGATGGCATAATTATCCTCGACAACCCTCGCAAACAAGTACGGCTTGAGGAAGTTGCCCAGATTGAAAAACTTATCCTTCATCATCCTCTCCGCATCATTCTTCATGAAAGTGCGCTAGATTAGGGGCTGGTTTCGCCGCTGATCTTGGGAAAAATAGTTGATGTCGTAGACCACCTCCGGCAGCAACGTCGACGCGATTGATTTGACGGAGGCAGAGGGGGAGGCGGAAGACGCGGTACTCCGTCGCCTTGGGGATGGCAGAGATGTATTCGGTGTGGGTGACGGGGCTCATGATCTCCTATGGCTTCTTGGTGTTGTTTCTGAGAGAGAGAGAATAAATTGTGAGGTTGGCGTCTTGGAGAGAAGAAGTCAAAAGGAGAGACATGTAGCAGGTGAGATTGATGTGAGAAGATTGCGACCCGGAAGAAAAGGAAAACAAGATATGGAGTACAGATTTTCCTCACCCACTATGTATAAAGTTAAAATGGCAATTTTGTGATTAACGGGAAAAATAAAGGCTTTTTTGGGTTGAAAACTTGCCACGTGTCAGCACCTCAAACTCCTTATATTTTTGCTTATATGTAAGGGAGAGATATACCAATTAATTCAAGCTCAACTCGTTAACTAAATAAGCTTAAACTCGTCTTATTTATCAAACAATATGAACCAAATTCAAAATTCAGGAGTGTGTCGTCGTTCTATAATATTCCTACTTCGCAAAAGAGAGGCCCAACAAAAATATTAATAGAATTTGGGAAAGTAAAAGGATGATTAAAGAGGAAAAGAACAAAAAAAAAAGAGAGAAAAAGAAAAAAAGAGGAATTGAATTATTAGAGTGTTACACAACTTTGTGTTTTGAATTACAACAGGAACCTATGAACTGAATAAAGAGTTCAGTTCTTACAATATGAGCTAAAACAGAAATATAAATTACAACTCGAATGCGAACAGATTAAAGACGAGACGATTGAAATCTTTCCGCAAGACAAATACGCCTCGTATAGTGCTGATGGATCTGTGCGTAATGTCCCCAAAGATACAACGGCAATACACTCGGAAGCTGTAGCACACCAGCCTTCAGAGTTCCAGCGAACGCGAATGAAGACGAGAACTGAGCACTATGATATGATGTGTGAGGCTTTGAGAGTATTCAGAATGCATGAAAAATGTTGTGTCACTTTCTCTGCAGCTCTAAGTCATATTTATAGGACTTCCACCTCTTGAGGGAATGTAAACAGTCATATCTGTCACTTAAGGCAGAGATAAATGGGCAGAAACGTTTCAGGTGTTACTACACCATTATCCAGGTGTTAACACCATTGACCAGCCATTAACACTCCACCTGAACAGTCACATTCTACCACAGGAACAGTTAGGTGTCCAGGTTCATTGTACCTGGAGAGGTCTCACTCGGGTTGGGTCAAAACCCGAGTCCAAATCCAAATTGGATTTTTTAGTTGGGTTTAAAATTGCAAATAAATTTGCAGCAAAAAGATATATAGTGATTGGGCCCAAGGCCCAACCGCCCAAGGCCACCCAAAGTCTAATTGCCAAGAGCCAAGTCCCAAGCCCGTGCTCGTGCCCGAGCCGGCTGGCGGGCGCGCGCTCGTGTGGCGAAGACAACACCAACACTTAGTGCATAGCTTTATGCTTGTTGTAACCTCTCCAACTCTTTTTATTATAATAAAGAGAGTTAAACTCATTTTAAGAGTCCAATGTGGGAGTGACTCTTGACCCTTCAAATCCCACAACCAACGTTTTACGTGCCTTTTATGCTAACTTTAACAATTTATTTCTCACTCACCGAAAATCAGTTTTGAGAAAATAAATATTCCACGAGTATCTACTCGGAACGTAGATTTTTTCTACAGTATTTAATTCAACTCAAATTAAATATTTAGCCATAAAAAATAATCAAAACCGGGTCAAACTCAAGTTTTATAACTGATTTTTCCAACAGAGAGTTGAGAGCATTGTTTCTCAACCCGGACCGGCCCGACGGGTGAACTTGGGATCCGGCCGTTCCAGAGCTGGAATTGGTCCGAATAGGCTATTTGAATCGGGTAACAATGGACTCGGTCAAACTCGGTCAAAATCCAGTCAACCCAGTCTTGACCCATTCGACCCGGGTGATTGACTCAGCCGGGTCAACCCGGTATTCCCGGTCCTATATGTTTTTTATTTTTTTTAAATAATTTTATATAAAAATAAAAACTATGTAAATATATTAATATAGTAAATATTTATTGTGAGATACAATTCTTTTAACACTTTAATGTATAAAATTTATATACAAAATTTATTTTTGTTACTTTTATGGGTGTGTTTGACACGTATAATAAGCTAGCTTATAGCTTATTTGGTTAGCTTATAAGCTTTCTGTATCAAATAAGCCTCATTTGGTAGGACAAGCTTATTTAAAAAGCTCGAGCTTATTTGATAAGCTTGTTTAGGTAGCGTTTCAAAATAAGCTAGTTGACTTTTTTATTTCAGCTAGCTTATAAGCTAGTTTTACCAAACACTTTTATCATATAAGCTAGCTTTTCAACTATAAATCATAAGCTATAAGTTATAAGCTAGCTTATAGCTTATCAGCTACCAGCTAGCTCATAAGCTATCAGCTAGCTTATCAGCTAGGTTTACCAAACACACCCTATGTATATTTATATGTCAAAAATACTATATTTATAATTTTCAAATATTTTAAAATGAATAATTTGGTTCGCCAATTGATCCGCAAATGATCCATCGGATCTGGTGACCCAGACTTGGCTATCAATTTCTGGGTCGGGTTTAAAAACTATGGTTAAGAGGGCTTCCACTAGAGTTGGCTTTCTCACCACTACAGTGCCTCTTAAGGGCAACACCTGTCCGTCTTTTGTCGCCATCTCTGCACCCTTTTTCTATTATTCTACTACTGAAACTAACTCGCGCAAACAAACAAACGCTTTCTTATTTCTGGAATTTTTCCAAACATCTAATAATATTCTCTGAACAAAAAATATACAAAATCTAGAGTGACAATTTATTGGAGATGGGTGGATCTGGAGCCGTTAGCTTCCTCAAAGTGCTGGCCAAGAATTTCGATATTCTTGCTGGGTAAAGTCATCTCTTTTTCCATCTATTGCCTTATTTTGGGGAATTTAGGGTTGGGTTTGCTTTCCCTTTTATTTTTTATTGGTAATTATTTTTACAGATGAGATGGGGTGTTTGTATATGTTTGGGAATTTGATTTTTTGCAATAAAAATTGAATCTTGATAGTAATATCTCATTGTAATGGTGATTTTAATTTTGGGTTTCTGTTTTTGCTTACGCTTGTCTTTTGATTCGATGTTTTTGGTTCCTTTGCAGGCCTGTGGTTAGTCTGGTTTATCCTCTGTGAGTGGGTTTGTTTCTTTAATTTTTGTCTTTTTTCATAGTTCTTTAGCTGCTATACTATAATTTAGGTGTATTTCAGCAAAAAAGATATTATTTTGTATGTAAGAGTGATTTGTTTGAGCTGTTTGTCTACTGATTTGGTGATAATATGGGCTAATGGTGGTGGGATTTTGAGGATTTTGACAGATATGCGTCGATTAGGGCAATCGAGACAAAGTCACCTGCTGATGATCAGCAATGGCTTACTTATTGGGTTCTTTACTCCATGATCACCTTGTTTGAGCTTACTTTTGCAAAACTCATTGAATGGTAAGTGTTCTCTTTCTTTTGTTTTGGAACAATTAACCATGTAGACGTAGGCCCTGTTTGGAATGCCTGGATAGCGGATAATTGATAGCAGATATATAACTGATTGAATTGCTTGTGGACTACCTAATTGGATTTGTGGATTATGCAAGGTATTACTTAGCTGTTTGATATTTGAAAACAACTAATTTACAACCCTCCATCCCCAAAAGTTCACATTTTTTGCCTTTTCGGAAGTAGCTTTTTGGATCCAAATCACTATTTCATATTGCTACTTACCACACAATTAAGATTAGAGGTTCTGAGGTCAGAACTTCTAATTCACCTCAAACTTCTAATTTAGCCCCAAAACGCTTAGTACCGAACATGGCCTATATAGGTCTTAGACATCTATTTACTGATTCTGTTGACTGTTGGACTTGATTAAATAGCTGTTATCATACCTTGTTTTGTATTTATTGTGGTGGTTTAGTGGTTTATACTTACGTTATTCTTGAGAAAATCCTGTATTTTCTTCTTTTCTTTTTTCTTTTTCTTGGGGTTGAAGTTATTGGAGACGGAAGCATTATATGAGATGAAATCTGGAGAACGTTTCCGAAAATAATTGAAGCTGGACAGGGACTCCACTGGGATATAAAACACACAATAAATCATATTTTACGGACTATTTTTGTTTGAGATGTTAACAAGATAGTGATAATGAAAAGATTTATATTACTAACGTACTGGGGATAACAAACCTATCGATGCGTCATTATCAAGTATAGGCTGTATTTGCATTGTCCAGCCTGCACAGCATTTGTTTTCTTTCCTTTCTATTTGAAAACATATTAATTTCGGAACAAAGAAAAGGAAAAAAAAGCAGATGAAATAATATGTTCTAGAAGGACATTCTCTTTTTATTTTTCATCTTCTTCACAAGTTAAATGTGTTATTTAATCATGTGCATTGTGTTCGTATCCTAGGTTACCTCTCTGGTCGTATGCAAAGCTAATATTCACCTGCTGGTTAGTCATACCGTACTTCAGTGGGGCTGCGTATGTTTACGAGCAATATGTTAGGCCTTATCTTGTCACTCGACAGAAGTCTGTGAATATCTGGTATGTCCCTAAGAAGAAGGATATTTTCAGCAAGCCAGATGACATTCTAACGGCTGCAGAAAAATACATACAGGAAAATGGGTCCGAGGCATTCGAGAAGATGATTAATAGGGTATGTAGTTGTCGTTTTTTAGTTTTTAACTTCTTTTTTTTTTCCCGCATGTTGGTATTTTCGCAAAATTGTCCTGCAACTATGTAAGAATCTATATTTTGGCCCTGAATTCGACAAGGCCATTTTTCTGCAGTCCCCTAAATGATCTGCAATTTCGCATCTTGTTAAATATTTTCTTGAAGTCGTTCTATAGACAATTCTATAAGTACTCAAATTCATAATTATACAGCACAGCAATCTGAACGTTCACATAAGAGATATATCGTATGTTCAATTAAAAATTATTTTGTATATAAATAGGATCATGAGATTTTATACGACTTTTCCATGCTAATTTGGTTTCTCCTTTCCCTATTTTGATTATATATCACCAGTCGTATGATTTTATTCATTTTTACCTACTTCCAGACTAGAGAAACTTCTGCCAAGACTAGCAACTACACTTTCCACAACGACTATAGATATGACGAGGACTACAGGTACTGATCGTGGCCGAGTTTGACCCTTTCTGTAAAGAGAAACATGTAACTTTGATGACACACCGTAATACAATCTTCGAAACTGACTATGTTTTTGAGGCACCTATTTTATTCTAATGTGATCGTTAGTCATTGGGTTGATGCTAAAAAAATGCTGCTTTCTGTTGTTGGTGTGTGTAGTTTCGAAAAGTTTTCGGATGTAATGTTCGTTTGTTGTTTTGAATCCTCATATTGATGAATAATAGCAAAAATTGTGATACATAAATACCCAATGTAGTATATATCCTTTTGGGTGTGAGATGATTGATGACTATCACCAGTTACTTTATGGATAAACATATGGTCATGTGATTTTGTTTGGTTGCTCAACAGAGGATTGTTGGAAGTTTCAGCAGATTATTACAAAATTAAGCAGCGAAAATTAACATATTTATTACAAAAACTTCATAAATATATATAACATGGGATTTGTAAGGAGCGGAGCCGAGCTTGAGCTCATGTAGCATGAGCGGAGCCGAGCTTGAGCTCGAGCTCATGTAGCATGAGCGGAGCCGAGCTTGAGCTCGAGCTCGGGTTTCATAAATATATATAAAACTGCTCGAGCTGAACTATATAAACGTCATTTTTGCTAGCCTTATCAAGTCGAATGGAGGTCGATTCGTTAACCAAATAAGTTTTAAATGAGCTCGAATCTTAATGAGCCGAGTTCTCATTTAATTTAATAGTTGTATTAGTAGAGCTACCAGAACAATTAATTATTTATTACCCAACAGATTTTCAACATTTAAATTGGACAGATTGGTAAGGAGCAAGTAACAAAACAAGGTCCATGAAGTTTAAGCCACAGACAACATCAAGTTAACAAAAAAAAAAGAAAATTAAAAAAATAAAAATAAAAAAATAAAGCAGCAAGGGGCATTCCGAGAATTGAACTCGGGACCTCTCGCACCCTAAGCGAGAATCATACCACTAGACCAAATGCCCAATGATGTTTATTAATGATGTTAAATTAGCACAAGATCTTATTCTATATTCTGAAGGAGGGAACTAATAAAAGGAGCCCCGCCTCTTTCTCTTGAACCAATTTCGTTGATCATTTCACTCTTCCCACCTGTCATTCAATTTCCCTGAAACAAGCTTCTCTCTCTCTCTCTCTCACACACACACACACACACACACACACACATACACACACTGCTGGAAATAGACTTCCTGCACCTCCGGCGACGTACTCATCAAGCGATTCATGAGGTTGGATTCGGGGTCCGGTGATAATAATAAATGGATATCACGTACTGCCACCGCTAAATCGATCGGCGCTTTGCTTTTTTCCTGAACCCTCAGCTCCTTCAGGTTCGTTTTTTATCTGATTCCTCACTGCTTGATCGCGAGTAAGTAATTGATTATCATGGGAGTGATTGCAGATTTGGAAATTTATGTGGTTGGATTTGTATCTAATAATAATGGCGTTTGTCACTTTCCTTATGAGCTGGCTTCGTGTTCAGGTTTTGATTACGCCTGCATGGGCTTCGATTAAGACGTTCTCTAGATGTTCGATTATACGTAGAGCATATTGTTTCCAGAAGTTGAATCTTCCTTCTGTGAACTCAATTTTGGCTGTTTTTTCTGGTTGTTTTTTTTTAGTTTGGTTATTGTATATCATGCATGCTTGGATCAACGGTAAATGCGGTATGTGGGGCTTGTATCTTGTTCCGATGAAGATTTTTTTGTTTGCCGCGAGTGGTTAAGGCCTGCTGGTGAATGGTGATGGTATTAGCTGTTACTTTTTCGTTTTTCTTAATTTCTAAGTATGTATGGATGACTGGTAACATTTCTGTGAGATACTTTGTCTCCCAACTTAGTTTCGTCTCATATGAAGTGTTTTGTCATGATATAGTGTTTTTGAGCTGAAAAATATGCTGAAATTCCCGTATTTACCATTTCGAGTTATTTGTTTTTGATGTTGTCTTGATGGATCTCACCATTTTCATTATGAGTTAATTGATATTACAGCTTGATGAATACCCTACCAAGTTGCACTGAGGATAGGGATACTGTGCAGGTATAAAACCGTGGGACAAACTATTTCTATTTCAGTGCTTATTTTTTCTTATTGAAGTATTTGTACTTTTTTCAGTCATAGATAGTCCACCAGAACTTCATATTACTCTTTTTCTCATTCCTTTTCTTTATTCTTGAGAAACCGAACCTTGGTTAATTTATAGATAATTATTAGCATTATTTCATATTACATTTGTAAATGCTCTTATTCTTAGTTTCCTTTCTGCAAACATCTTGATACAGTATATAATTTATGTTTTGCTCATTTAGACCTTAGTTGCTGTTCATTTTGTTCAATAATTGCATAATGTGGTTGTAGACTGAGTTTCATGTCCTATAAATAAGAACAATGGAAACTTAAATATTATGTTGTGTTTTTTTAGGTAGTTTTCCAAAATAAAAATAAAATAATAAAATAAAAATATCTCATAGAGGATGACTACGGCAGTCAATGCATAATGCACTTTCTCTTGATTGTTGTTCTCCCAACGACTTCATTTTAACATTCTCAACTGTTCTAATTTCTTTGTGACAGGCCATTAATGGCTTGAAGAGAGGTTCTTATCTTCTTAAATATGGGCGATGGGGCAAACCGAAATTCTGCCTTTTCCAGCTCTCCAGTGTGAGCCACAATTTTTTGTATAAAGCATTATAAAAATTGTTCTGTTGGTGTCCAGCATGTGATACAGTGATAGACATTATCCTTTCTTCATCCTTTACTCCCATAATCCCATTATACGCATTATAAAAATCACTATTAGGGAGTTTGCTATGGACTTCAGTACCAGAACTCAGCATGAACAAATATGATTGCATTATCTGGTATGATATTTACTAAGATGGATTTAGATAAATGTAAACAAAACTAGAACAGATTTGACTTTATGATAATTGTAGGAGTTAGCAACTATGCTGGTAACGTGAAACAGTTAACTCCATATTTTATTACTTTTTTATATACATAGGCTTAACATGATTCTATACTCCTCTCACATCACAAATATTTTGACACCAACTGTATTCAATACTGTCATTTCACCCCTATCTGTATTTATAAAATTTCAGGATGAGAAAGCATTAATTTGGTATTCTGGGAAAAAACAAAAGCAGATTCAACTGGGTCAAGTTTCAAGGATTGTACCTGGACAACGTACTGTAAGTTTGCCTGTGTCTTGCATGGCATATTATGATTTTATTGTTCTCTTTATTTTGTATGATTTTTTAAGCGTGGCTGACAAAAGCTATCTTAGTTGCTCTGTAAGTTGTAATTTGAGAGTAAAACTACTATGAGGAAATACTGGTGGGCTAATGGCCATTATTTATATGTATATTGAAACTTAACCCCTCATGTTACTTAAAATGAGTAATTTTCCCTTTTCATTACATAGCTTCTGCATTGCATAAAAAATTGATCATGACACTTGTGTGCATGCTTGCTTCTGTACTGACGTTTTTTGTATAGGGCTTCATTATATACACATTTGATAGGATGTATGTTTAGTATTAAGTTTAAGGTGCACTTGGATTGAGTGCTTGATTTGCTCACTCAGACGAAAAAAAAATAGAAAAATAAATAAATTAAATTAATTGAATTGCCTTTATAAGAACTAATATGATTTAAAATGCAGGCTGTATTTCAGAGGTATCCTCAACCTGAGAAGGAATACCAGTCATTTTCTCTTATGTATGGCAGAAGATCATTGGACGTGGTATGCAATACATAGATGGTTCTTTTGGCTTCCATAACTTATTTTTTAGTATTATGTTGCAGATGTACGTTGAACGCAAAAGTTGATATATGGTGAACTATCATTGTTCTGTCAAAAGATGGCACCAAATAATTATCTTTTTCTTGATAGGATGTAGGGTGAACTATCATTTTCCTGTTAGGAGATGACACTAAAAAAGAAAATATGAAAATAAATGTTACGGAGAACCTAATGTAGGAAACGTGGATCTCAAAATCAGGAGTGCACAATCAGTCATTCATTTTCTTAATTCCACCCATGTTACTTTGAATGAGAACGATCTGGACGGGATTGAATTGGAGTGATAATATATGCAGAACAATTTAGCAACATTTACAGGTGTTCTGGTGTGTAGATGCTACCGTGCTCTACTATTGTTTTCACCGATGTGGAAGGATGAAGCAATTATGGAGGTTCATTAAGCTCTGTTTAGACTGTTTAATTGAGTTGAAAACTATTTTAACATGTATCATGTATGAAAATTATTTTACTTGGAAATCGTTTGAGTATCCGAAATATGATCTGACAAATGGCAGCATTTTTTTTTTTTTTTT
>CACSLK010027624.1:7909769-7923779 GCA_902706635.1 Striga hermonthica | reverse complement strand
CATACATATATAATAATGAAAGGATAATTAGTGGTAAATTCCACTTATGTACAATATGCTCCATTTATTTGTCATAAATAAAAAATGAAAGTGACCATTTTAGATTGGATAATAAATATAATAAGTATACTCACAAGATAATTGGATAATAAATAATAATAAGTCAATTAACAGCTGGCCGCGCCCACATTTTAGATTTTACCCTAGCAATGTGTGAACCTTCATGTGTCACACTCATAGCACCTTTTTTTGGAGTTTTCATGGTTATATATGTATTAGTAATTAATCATGGTTTTTTAAATGTAAACTACTAATGGTCAGTAGAAGAATTCATCGTGTACATAGGGAAGCTAATTTTAAGGCGAATTTCATGGCAAGCTTGGCGAATTCATACTCTCTTGGGCTGCACCATATGTCGGCTCCGCCTCTAGGCGTAGGGTCATGGCTCAATCACGATTTTATGGGGGTGTCCTATCTCCGGAGCGTATTAGTCTAGTCGTTTTCTATCTTTCGGCCTTAGCCTCCTTTTTTGTACTAAAAAAAAAGTACTTAATAAGTTATTTCTCGATTTTTTAGCGATGAGAGTAGTAAACACAAATCATATAGTATTATTATAAAAATTAATGTTATTTAGGATGTTATCTCATGCTTTCTTATAACATCAAGTGGATGGTGGTTAACGAAGAAAAACAAAATAGACGTATAGTTGTACAAATATCAATATGTGTATTTTATTCTGAAAATTACAAAAGTATAAGGTTTTAATTGATGTTTAATTTTAATTTAACTAATGAATCTAATTTCCACAAGGAGTCGTTGTTAATTACAAAAGTAAAAGATTTAAACTAATTGTCTATAGGTGAAAATTTGTACAATGGAAATCATCAAATGGATTGAAGTACTTCTAGGGAGGTTGCAACAACTCTAGTGAAAGACTCATAGTTAGATGGATTCAACAAAAGACCATGAGATTGAAGTGGAACAAAGTGTTATGTAGACTAGATGTCAAGGACATAGCACACAAACTAAACAAGAGAATCCCATTGGAGTCCCCTTACATCGTGATAGCCAGAGGACATGTATTTTAATGAAGTTGTTCACCGAGTGCTTTTCATTTTTTTTTTTTTTAACCCTATTTCTTGTGTATATAGTAATACTCTCGCCATGATGGATGTGAAGGGGCGTACTCTCTGTAACCAAATCACCACTTCCGGGCTTGTTGGATCCCGACCATTGGATCTCCACGGTCAAGATGATCCCACAGTTAGATTTGAAAAACTGACCGTCGACGGCTCTAGGTGGGCCGATTCGGACACAAAACCGACTTTAATTTACATAACTCCAACGATAAAAAAATCCAACGACCCAGATTCAATATGGTCCGTCAGACTGCCAACGAGTATCATGGTCTGGCCCAACTCAGTCTAGCCCGCCCTGAAATAATAAAAAACTGTAAAAGAAGATTAAAAATATTGGTGGGCCTTCTACAGGGCCGCTTCCAGGCCTACCTTGACTTGGCTCATTGGTTCAAAAATTTATAAATAGGTGGCTCGAAATTGGCTCGGCCAAACTATGAGCTCTGTATTGGGCCTGTTGATTCAGATATGGTTCCAGGTAGGTTCGACGGGCTGGACCGATCCATGCCCATGTCTACTCAGAATGTATTCAACCCCACTAGGGTTGCAAACGAGTCGAGTCGAGTAGAGTGCAGAAAAAACTTTTTTCTTCATTGCTCGAGTTCGACGAGCCATGTAAAATGTTGTTTGACTCAACTCGTGAAAAAAAAAATAATGCTTGAACTCAACTCGATGCTCGACACAGGTCAAAGTTCAACTCGAAATTTTCAACTAAGGGGGTGTAATTAATTGGGCTTTCAAATGATATTTTGAGACACTTTAAGATCTGAGATTTTTTAAAATCTTCATATTTTGGAGGAATTATGTGAAATCTTTAAGTATGAAAGTGGAATTTGAAGAAAGATTTTGTATAAGATTTTTTTATTTAGAAATCTCACCAAATCTTAAAAAGTCTTAAAAAATATTAATCTCAAATAAGTTAAATACCTCACAATTTCGTAAAACTTTTTAAAATCTTAATTGAGTACACAAAGACTTGTAAAAGACTTAAAAAATCTAAACAAATTTAAACTGAATACACCAGGATTTCTAACGTCTTAAAAAATCTTTAAAAATCCCAAATGAATACACTCCCCCCCTATTTTTTTTTTGTAGTCAGCCACGATATTCAGAGCTATGTCCCGAATAATCCGTTGGTCGATCCAGGTCGCACACCTAGCAATGTTTTATACATCCACACGGACTCGAACCTGAAATTTTTGTTAAGCAACATCAAATTGTTTACCACTTGAGTCAACTCATGTTGGTACACCCCCTAAAATTTAAATATAAAGGTACTATTTTTTTATCTAAATTGACAATTTTGGCATTGATGCTCTAATATTGATAATTAAACTATGCAGAGTATTTATGTAAATATAACTGCTCAAGGCTCTTGAAATGATATTCTAGACTTGACTCGTTTGCTCAATTGAACTGCACGAGTGCTCACAAGCGGCTCATGATTCGCTCAAGTCATTTGCAACCTTGGTCCCCATTATGTCAAAAAAACATTTATTGATGATACAAAGACAACCCAAATATCATGCATACAACAAATTCTGGCACCTGTTACATTAGTATGTCACAAATACAACAGTGTAATGCTATAGTGCATATATATTCCAAAAAAAAAAATAAAAAAAAAAATACGAGGGCCCAATCAAAGCATAACAACCAAGAAACATTTGTACAGTATCATATTCTTCATCAGGGCATGGGGATGCCAAATTTCTTGCAGAGGCTCGGAATATTATTGAGGATTGCTAGGGTGTTGCTCGTGTGCTCCTGCGACTTCTGCACCCACGCCCTGAACTCACCCCCCACCGCCGCCGGCGATCCCGTCTCCGACAGCCCGTCGAGGCACGTCTCCAGATCCGTCATGGCGCCGCTGATCCACGTCTTCAGGTCGCCGATCTTCGTCTCCGTCAGCACCTTCTCCCCGCGCTCCACGCGGATCGAATCAGCCGAACGTCCGAGTTGACTCGCCGCGTCGTCGAACAGCTCGGCGCAGTCCTTCATGGCCGGATCGGCCTCCGGGCCGGCGGGATGGCTCTTGAGACAGGAGATCGAGGCCGTGCTCGCCTGGAGGGAGAGGTTGAAGAACCGGAGGGGGTTGCTCGACGGAGGCGAGTTGAGGGGGGAGATAGAGGAGAAGCACGAGTCGGGGTACCGAGTCACGGCGCACACGGTGCGGAGCGAGTTGGAGGCGAGTTGTTGAGATGGCGCCTCAGATTCTTCCGACTCGGTGGCTGACTCGATGATGGCGACGGCGACGAGCGAGACGATGGCGACGGTCATCAGGAGGAGGGCGGCGAGTGAGAGGGCGAAGATGATTTTACGGCGGGGGTTTGGGGGAGGATTTGGGCGGTCGTCGGCGGGGTTGACTTTGCCGTAGCCTTTGATGAAATTGATGGACTCCATGGATGGATGTGTTTTGGAGCTTTTGGTTTGTGACTGTTCACAAAAGGACTTGAAACCAGAGAATTCGATATAATTGAAAGTGGGATCCGAGCAAGGGATTGAAATGGGATTTTAGAAAACTCTACTGAAAAGCGAGTTATAAATTATAGTACTACTTGAACCATCAAGAGGTGATTAGTTATCAAATCCAACATAGATCAAAACTCAAATTTAACTCAACTTCAACTTAATTTTATTATCTCCAATATTATAAATATTATAAGTATAATTAAATAATATCAATCAATCATTCTTACACATCACATCAATTTTAATTCACTATTCATTCATTCACCTAATTTTAACTAATCATCACGTTCAATCATTTTTCTCATCAAATTAACTTTAATTATTTTATTTAAATATTATTTTAATATATCCACTACCAACTAATCATACTATTTTTTTCTCAAAATTAACTATAGTTAAAAAAAACAAACCAAATAAAAACTAGCTGAATTCACAAACAATCACCCCCAAGAAATTATATTACTATTTGCTTTTGTTATTTATTTATTTCATTTTGAGGTGAGACAGGATGTTGGAATACAATTTCATCTAAAAAATCTAAATATTTTTAATTTAATCATTTTTTTTAATTCAATTTTAACTCAAGCTCATTATTATTAATATTATCACTATAATTAAATAATACAATCAATTATTCTTACACACAACATCAACCATATTTCATTATTCATCTACTCAAATTATTTTAACTAACCATCACATCACATTTTTCTCTTATACTTTTACATCAAATTAATTTTAATCAATTTATTTTAAATATTATTTTAATATACCCACTAATAGACGTGGCCAGAGATGTCGAACAGAACTCTCGGTCGAACAGAGTCCTCAGGTCGATGAGGATGTTGCAGGGTGAGCTAGAGCCCACAGGTAACCTTATAGAAACTCAATCTGTGGGTATTCTGGTTGAAGGCTCGACCTAGGGGACGACAAACGAGCCTAATGGAGAAGACGATCTACCTCATGCTGACAAAGGCTTGGTCTTACGATTAGACCGTCCAATACAGAAGGCTAAAGGATAAGAAGAAACATTATTGAGATAAGAACCACACATGGATAGGACTACATGGGCTAACAAAATTGTGCAATTCAAGAAGTTCAGGCAGTGCGAAGGGGCAGTTCGGGCAGTCTGGGCAGCTAATACGGGCAGTCTTGGGCAAGACACTATATACTTACAGAGCTTTATAACTACTGTTTATTTGTCTTCATCTATGTGTACTAACTTCATCATCGGAATGCCAACACTGGGAACCCTCCCAGCTCCTTTTGCAGTTCTACGAACAGGTCAAAACGCAAATCCGAATCGTGTAAGGCAGATCGAGGTCGTTGCACACCAATTATACTTTGTAGTTTTTAGTTTGTACTAACCTCACTAAGGAATAAAGTGGCTAGTTGAAAATAGGCTTGAAATATCACATTAGATGTAATTTTAATGCTAGACTTTCATGATTGATCTATGTCATTTGATTGTATTGGTATATTTGACTATAGACGAGTTGATTCATGCTTAAAATGATGAAAACCTCTTTAGTCCTATGTCACAATTAATGGACGAGAATGGAAAATGATACTCTTGTATATGTCAACAAATTCTGAGCTCCTAAAGTAATACACATTTGTTCGGTTTGCGTATGCAGTAGAAATGAGATTTTGTTAGACATATTTTATTTAATTAAATGTGTATAGTTTTCATACAATTAATTATATTAAAATGATCTACTTTATAATTTTGGATAAAAAGTGTATCAAATTAGTGTGGATTTAAAAGTGTGCTACCATTATGAAATTTTGTGTTTTTTTTTATGGACTGAGCTGAAAATCAATAAATTTTATTTATTTGGTTATGTAGGCTTCCATAGAGATTTTTCCCCTTTAAAGCACCAGCGAACGTCAGATGCAGGATATACGATGTACAATATACACATGCAAATAAATAAATCTGCAAAACATATATGTAGTGTTGGTGAAATAGGCTTCACCAGGGCTCCTTTAACTCGAACGACCTTCGTACTTGCAAGAACCCAAAGCCGGGAGGGGATCCGATGCCTAAGTCAGCATCACTCCAAATCTCAAGAGTATAGTTATGAAGGTAGAGAGAATGAGGTTTTGAGACACTTTAGCTCTCTTTTATCAGGGGAGTGTACCTTAATGCCCAATTGGACTTGACCCATACCATTATGCATGTGTCTTAGACCGTGTGTGGACTTCTTCCAATATTTTTTTTATCCATTAATGCTGGTCTGGTATAATATCCCTTATCATGTTGTAAGTTTTCGATCGTTTGAAAGTCCACACAAGTCCAACAAACTAAAGAATATAGAGCATGCTTGGATACAAAATTATCTCAAAAAAATCCAAACATTTTTAACTCAACCACTTTTTAACTCAATTTTAACTCAATCCCACTATCATCAATATTATCAATATAATTAAATAATATCAAATCAATCATTCTTACACACCACATCACCTTAATTCACTATTCATCTACTCACATAATTTTAACTAACCATCACTTCAAATCTCCTCTCTCTTACTTTACATCAAATCAACTTTAATCATTTAATTTTAAATATTATTTTAATATATCCACTAACAACTAACCATACCAACTTTTTCAAAACTAACCAAACCAAATAAAAAATTCAAACAAAACCAAAAATTTTGATATCCAATCATCCTCGTAATAATTCTAAAATAATTGAAAGTCCACACTATCCATCAAACTAATTAAGAACATAAGAATTCTCATATCATGAATTCAAGTATGCTTCTACTCTTTTACCTGATTGATTCTTAATTATTTGACGTAAATAATTTTAGGATTGAATAAATTTTCGTTTGATTTTATATTACTCTATTTGATCTTTCAAGTCCATAAAAGCCATGGAAAAATTCCCTCACATAATTTGATGTAACGTACCGGAGGCAACATAAGATTCATCCTTGATATTTCCTAAGCAACTCAAATGTAATTTTGTGCTCAATAAAAATAAAAATAAAAGCTATTTCCACGAGGCATTTGGGCCCGGTAGCATAATTGGGCTCAGGAGCATAATTGGGTCGGCCCATTTTCTCATGCTTTACCTACAACAGAATTTGAAGAGGGTCCAAACCAAGAAAAACATGAACAGCAGCTGGATCCCACCCACGAAAACGAGAAACGCGTCCCCATACGTCATCCGCCATTTAGCCACAAAATCGTTCCAAAACTTGACCCAAACGTCGTCGTACTCATCCGTAAAAAAATTTTCCCTGCTGCTTCTCAGGTGCACCTTCACTCGGAGCACCTTCTCCCTCAATCCAATCCTGGCCGTCCATTCGTCCACGTCATTCTCCAGGCCACGAGCGCACGCTTCGAGATTCTCCTCCGCGGCCATGATCCGTTTAATCGTCTCACCCCTTTGCTCGCCACTCTGCATCCCCAGAAACGGGCTGATTTGGAAAACGGACCCGATTTGACCCGATCCGTTGCGCAACGAGTCCACACAGTTTTGTAAAGCGGTCCGATTTTTATCACCGTCATCGCTGCTTGAACCGGAAACATTGGCAGTGAGATTAGACTAAATGTTGACTTACAAAATTACTTTTTTATCTGAGTTCTTGATCTGGCTTACCTCACATTCATGTGCTGTGAATCGGCCCGCATTTGTATGCTTGGCCCGCCATTAATCAAGGAGATAATGTCTTCAAGATCTTGGACCGATTTTTGGAGGACGAGATTGAAAACCCGGTCCGGTTCAAATATGGATCTTGTGTTGATGATAGTGTTGTGTACTCTCCAGCAAGGCTGGGCACGGCAAGGGCCGGAGTAGAAAAGCACGAGATTATTGAAGGGGACCGAGTTTTCTGACGGCCACGTGTTGCTATGCGATAGGTAGGTCATTAAGGCGCCCGTGATTAGTGTTAATGTGATTAGAAAAGAGGTTAGGACGATAATCGTGATTTTGTTTCTTTTTCGGAGTTTTGTGAAGGTGATTGCATTTTTCTGAGGATTGGGAGTTTTGTTAGAACTTCTGGTGTTGGGTGATGTCATGACACAAGTGAAACCAGAAGCAAATGGAAGAAGATTCATGAGATAACAATCTCACCCTACAATTCGTGCCAATAGTCTTCTTCATTGACCTTGAAAAAGTCTCCTCATAAGACTTCATTTCACTCCCATCCGTTGGATCCACCCGCCTTAGATAATCGAGGCATGATCTCATATGCTCAATGATCCGGTCAACCGTCCCATTATGCCTATCCCTTTGACTATTATTGTATTCACCTTAGTCGGGTCGACTCGCGAATGGGCCCGAACCCAACCTAACCTGCTCTGCAATGAATTCAAACATTTTTCTAAGGCAATCGCCATCTTTGGCAAAGCAACTATTTGCCGATGAGATCAAGGAAATGAGGTTTTCGATTTGCTCGGCGGGCTTTTGGAGGGAAAGCGTGAAATTCGAATCTTCATTTGGTTTACTTACTACGGACTCGAGGACGGTGATTGTGTCGAATATTTGTACATAAAGCTAGGTATTGCAAGCAGCGGAGTGACATGTATCTGCATATAGTAGAGAGGTATTGAATGCAATTCATAATTTTCAACAAGATTCGTTGAAATGGCCCTTAGGGGTGATTGTTTATGAATTCATCTAGAAATTAATTGGTTTTTTTTTTTTAACAATAGTTAATTTTGAAAAAAAGTTGGTATAGTTAGTTGTTAGTGGATATATTAAAATAATATTTAAAATAAAATAATTAAAGTTGATATGATGTAAAAGTAAGAGAAAAATGATTGGAAGTGATTGTTAGTTAAAATTATGTGAGTGGATGAATAATGAGTTAAAGTTGATGTGATATGTAAGAATGATTAATTGAATGATTGGTTGTGAAGTGAATAGATTTCACCCGGGCTCATTCAACTCGACCGGCCTCCGTACCTGCAAGAACCCAACGCCGGGGTGGCTCCGGCGTCGGGCCTCTGATGCCTAAGTCAGTGCTCAGATCAAGAGAGGGAGTGTAGTATGGAATTGATAGAGAGAATGAGATACCTTGGCCCCCTTTTACAGGAGAGTGTATCTTTTGGGCCGGCTTGACCCATATCGCTATGCTTAGATGTCTTAGTGGGCTTATCCTTCAATATGTATTCGCTTTATCCATTAACCCAGTCTAGTATAATATCCTATATCAGGTTGATATTATTTAAATTATATTGATAATATTGGAGATAGTGAGTTGAGTTAAATTTGTTTTGATTAGTTTTTTCTTGGGTTAATCCATAAACAATCACCCCCTTAGTCTTTCCCGGGTCAGTTTGAGTTCATCAATGGTCAACAAATTGACTAGTTCTTGAGTAGTAAGGTGGCTTAATCATCCGTGGTATGTCTTTTGACTAGTTGAAAATTCAAATGGTCAATAATGAGCCCAAAATTACTATTAGTCACAAAACAATTGACTTTTCATATCATTTATCATTTTAATTGCCTCGCCAGAACAAGTACAACCCAAAATACAAACAAACAACAAAGCGATAATCAAAATTGTAATACTCCAAACTGTAATAATAATAAGAATCATCATACTCGTGAAAAGGATTATAAAAATCCTCAATATGGTCTCTCTACTATCCAACAAGGCAACAACTCAATGCTGTTAACAATACACTTCCTTGCTTTCTCCACTCCAATCTTCACTGCCTCCACTCCAATCCTCTCCTTCAAATCCACGTCACCTATCTCCTCCAACGCCGACGAACACACGGAAGCCCCGCCCATGCCCGCCAAATTCCGAGCCTTGATGCTGTCCATCTCATCGTAGGTCAACGACCCCACGTCCGAGTCAACGCCCAACAAGGTCAGCGACTCGTTTCGGATATGAGAGCCTCGGTTTCGTGGAGTAGCTCGATCGCGACTTGAAGGGAGGCCGAGAAAATTGGGCCCGGGCCCGACTTGAGCACGGTTGAGTTCAGGAGTGATGACATGGAGTCGTAGCATAGGGCGCGGTACGTGGTGAGGTGGCAGTAGTATTGGGCCGAGCTCGTTTCGTACGAGTCGAGCCGTTTGGATGGCTTTTTATTGGAAATGGAGGAGAAGATGGTGGAGCTTATGATGACTGATGAGGAGGATTAAGAGGAGCATGGTTTATAAGGAAATTGCTTTTGGATTCTTGGTATTTGTGTGTTGGTCATTGTTGGGAAGGAGGGTTTCTTGGCAGGAGATAGTGACACTGTCTTTAGATGAATCCATAATTTATTTTTTTTTTTAATTTTATTTTGATGAAGATTGTTAGTTCAAGGAAAGCTGGAAGTAGACAGGATTTTTGTGGACTGTGGAATGATATGGGTTTGGTGTGTCTGGACATTGAAGTCACTAATGCCTTCTCAAGTTGAATAAAATAATTTATATATTGAAATAGATTGATAGAAAAAAACTAAAATAGTAATTTTTAATTTTGGTGTAATTAAATGAGTTGACTTACTATTAAAGAAAATATTAAAAAAGTTACTTTAAAATTTACAAAAAAATAAAAAAACAAATTATACGGAAATGTTGTAAATCGTGCAATTAAATAAAGTGGTATCCATTATAAAAATTATTTTGTGATAATTATCGCCAAAAAAAATCTGATTTTTCGTATTGATTACGAATTATTAGAATTTTATACTATTTTGGTAACCAACCATACACCATGTCTACAGAAAACTATCTATCTAATAGGTGTTTTTCATGAAAAATTTGAAAAAATAGTTACAAAATTAAAATTGACAATCAATTATGAAAAAAAATTATTATGATATTTATCACAACGTTACAATATAATCTTATTTATCAACATTAATAAAAAATCACGGTGATTTCTTATTCATTTGATAACCAACCATATACAAAAATATTTTTTTTATATGTATCTTAAAAAAATCATTTAATCAAGAGGATTAACTTCGAATCATTTGATTTATTAATAATTCAGTTGGTTCAGTTTTTCGAAAATTGTAAACGCAATTTCCACAATACCAAAAGAAATTTAATTACTTAATTTTAAACAAAATTAGTTTTTATCCTTGAATAATAAATTATTTGTTCTTCTGTTTTGTTGGACATCCAGCCAATATGAAGGCCTATGCACATTGCAAAATATAATTATAATTTAAATTTAAAAATCAATTGTAAAAAGTACAAAATCTTATTAATATAACTACCACAATTTTATTCAATTCAACTGATTTACATACCATCGCCCCTCTAGGTTTGCTCTCTCCCTCTCTCCATCGGCCCATAGGGGCTTCTGATATTGATGTAATAATGCTCTTTTGCCTCTGTGTTTTTTTACAGCTTTCATATGAATCAGAAAGTCACTGTTTTTTCTGGGTATGTTGATGTTGATGTTGATGTTGAGAGCATGTATTTCAATGTTTCTATTCAGTGAAGTAATAGAAACTTAAAGAAATCTCATGGCTTAATAGAAAGTTTGTGTTAAATTGAGGATTAGATTCTTCAAATTTGTGCAAAAAGAATCCAAATTTGTGTTAAAAAGGTACAAAAGTTATTATGTGATGTAATAGAATTTATGAGAATGCCATGACTCGAATATGAAGTTCTTTCGCTTCTCCCACTTGCTCGTTCCATCGATTTTCCTAAAAAAAAAAAAAGTCCTTAGGTTACTATGCAATGAATAATGATTAGTACGGAAGGCTTAACAAAGAGTATTTTCACTCGTACTCGCATTAGGATGATTTTTCATTAATCAAGGAAAACAGAAATAGTGAGCCGGGTTTAAGGATAACTCGATCCTCGAACGCCTGATGAGTCCACATAATAGAAATTCTCTCTTCAGCCTTCTTTACGCCTGCTTTAGTACTCATACAACACCAGCTTTAATGTAATACATTGTTTATAGTACTCATGCTTGTTTATTTGCAGAGGAAGCGAAAGAGATTGATTAGGCACATTCAGAACGAGCATCATGATTTAAAACCACGTAAGCACATGCCTATATTAATAAATATTATGCCATCGTACTTGCATTTTAACTGTTCACTTCTCCCTCTTAAATGTGCCAGTATCCAGTTTTCTTGAAGAAGTAGATGAAGACATATTGTTGGAGATATTTGTCCGCCTCCCGAACTATCAGTCTGCCATTCTCTTTGGCGCTGTCTGTCGCAATTGGCAGTCTTTAATTTCGAGGCCACGTTCTATCAGTAAATTCATATCACATCATAATGAGCACAAGGGCCGCTATCCACAACCATGCACAGTCATATTTTGTAGAGCCTATTATTTGGGTTTTCTTAACAAGCACTTTACTCTCTCACATTTTCAACCAGTTTGCAAGCTTTCTTCAGAGGAGTCAATGTTTCTTCGTCAAACATCGAATATTGCTACTAATTATTTGGACTTCTTGCCTTCGCCAATGGTCATAAGAGCATCCTGCAATGATTTATTGCTTGTCTCTCCTCATCTCGACTCTTGGACACATATCTACTACATTTGCAATCCGATAACAAGACAATTTTATCAGCTCCCGGAGATACCTCAAACTGATCGATATTTGGCATGTAGTGGACAGGCATTAATATGCATGCCTAACAACGAATTTAAGATCGTTGTTCTTGGTAGGCTGCGTAATTCCATCCGTGTTTGTAGCCAGAATGTGATGATATTTTCTTCCAAGACAGGAACGTGGGAAAGTAAATGCTTGGAATATCCGAACCCCCGTGAACGAAGGGGGGTTCATTGGTTGGAAATGATTACATGCAATGGGGTCGTGTATTGGTTGGAGCATGACTTTTATATGAATAGGGTTCTTTCATTAGACTTGCGGAATGACAATAAAGTCGGCACCTTAGACTTCCCCGATGATTATTGGTGGTATCCGAGGCGTACAATGGATCTACGGAAGCATCATCGGATCAGAGGTGGATTTAAGGGTGATCACGTCAAAACTCAGATTGGGGTTGTGAGTGGTGAATTGTGGTTGCTACAATTTGTAAACACATCAGTGAAAGGAATGATTAATCTTAAGGCATGGAGATTAAATAATGGTAGTGAGTGGATTCTTGTCGAGGACAGAAAAAATTTGAAAGATCCCGTCAACAAGGAGGGGGAGGAGGAGTTTGTGGGTGGTTTTACTCATCCATTGAATAATGAAGCACTCATTTTGGTGTGGGGTAGAAATATTTTTGAGTATAATTTAATGGATGGAAGCTTGGAGATACTAGGTGTGCTTCAAGAATACATTAAGGTTAGTAATTATGCGTGGTATAAGGATGAGCGTCTTGTGTGCATTCCTGTGATGCCTCCCACCTGGCTTATGGCACTTCGTCCTCACCATCGTGCCTCCAAGTCTTTATAGTTTTTTTTTTTCCAAGTCTTTATAGCTTTTTTTTGTTGCTCAATGCCAAAACAGCGTCGTTATAACACACTTGTTTCCTGTTTCTATTTCGTATATATTATTCTTGGCGGTTGTTTTTCTGATATTTGTCTTAGTTTTTAGGCATGAATACAATGCACTTGAATAGCGAGATATGTGCACTGCAGATAGAATTTTCAAATGAATCTAAGGTAGTATATATTGACTGCCATTGTTAAAAGATTAACGAAATTTGCAGGCACATTTAAGTAGAACACAAAAATATGTGGAAAGCCCAGACCAATTGACATGTGTGTTGGGCTCTTTCTTTGGCAGAAGATGAACACGGCTAAATCAAATACATTTGGGCCGGCTGTGGCCTTGGGCCTGATATGTGGTGACGGGTGTGAAACAAATTCGTTAATTTGGGTCACATAACAATGAAAGTTTATGCAAAGTCTCTAAGTTCACTTCAAAGTTAAGGTAACATACATGATTATAAGCATAAACAGAATTGAGGAAATTGCATCCTCCACTACACATTAATATTTTTATTGCATAATTACAATTGGTATATATTTTTTTGCAAATTAACTAAAACTTTTATATTTATTTACAAACATACCAGATTATTAAACAACATATAATTGTTTTTAAATATGGTAAAAGCAGATTTCTTGGGATCTATAATTATCACACGCTCTCTCTCTCCATTCTTCTTCTTTTCTCTTCCCCTCCCTCTCTCTCTCTCTCATCTTCTTCTTCTTCAATTCACCGCTATTCTCCTTCCCCACCGCTCCTTCGCGGCACCATCTCCACCCACCCACCGCTCCTTCGTGTTTTCCGTTGTTTGATTTCAATTACGTTTTCAGTTGTTCGATTTGTTAATTGTTTGTTCGGATTGAGAATTTCGCGACGATTGTATAGGTTATGGAAGCTGACGAACTGCGACGGTTCATGACGGAGGTGCAGGGGGAAGCGAACTCGATGGCGGGGGGCGTCATCAACCGGCTAAAGCACGCACACTTGTTTCATAGGGGGGATGAATCTGGAGGTGTTCTTCAAGTAC
>CACSLK010027624.1:7873010-7883036 GCA_902706635.1 Striga hermonthica | reverse complement strand
AAATAAAAATCTAAAACCATCTATTTCTATGGATTTATACTATTTCGAACCAACAAAAGTAAAGAGTCGAAGAATCATACCTATATTCATGCTCCCGGCACCAGTGTATGGATCAACCATTCAGCTTCAAAGGCTACAAACATAAACCCAACAAAATCGAGAGGGGAAGTTATTAAATTTATCCAACATGAGCGAAATCTGGAATATTTTAGAGTTTGTATTGAAAATTAAAATAACCTTCAACTGGAGAAGACTCTGTTCTTCATTATCCTTTCTACCTCAGCAACACTCAAATGCGTGATCCCATTGTCTCTCAGCCATCTTTCTTCCACGATCAAAATACTTTTCAACTGCTTTTTTACCGTTCTCCACAGCTTCAAACCATCATTAACCTTTGGGAAGAAACCTTCGGGCCTCAAGCACCAGGCCCTAAATAACCCGAATAAAATTACCAAATCATTCCAAAGTCTCTCGACCCCCCTATCATGAAACTTCACGTTGCCCATCAGTAAGCTCGTAAACATCAATTTATCTATACTGGCAGCCAGACTTCTCCACACCCTCGTGAAATCTGTTCTGTTCAAATTTTCTTCAATTACCGATAGTTTACCCTGCAAATAATCCAAAGCTTCCACAAAAGTTCGGGAAAGTGTCGAGTTTTCTTCACTTTTCTCCTGCCATTGTTTTTTATTCTTTATATAATCTCGGCAAAGTGAATCGAAACCTCTCAACACGACAGTTGATAGCTTCTCAATCCACTCGTTTCTAAATTCCTCCAGTTTCTTTATTTCATCATGAAAAATACCATCATCGTTCGCTTCCATTTCTAGAAAAAACACATCCTCACAGAGTTCCTTCAAAAGAGATTCAAAGTGACGAGCAGCATTAACAGATTTTGCAACTTTAATAACAGCATTATCGTCAGTCAATGCAGTTAGACCCTCTGCTTCCTGACACCTCTGTTTCAGACAATCCAAGAACTTGCATATTATCGGTCCACCTGTCAATTTAACAAACCGCGACCTCAAAGACGCACTTGGCAGAGACCGACAACGATCGATCATAGACGAGAGACTTCTGAATACAACTGTTGATACAAATGGTGATTTATTCCTTTCATCAAGACCAACTTTCTGGCCCTCAACTACCCAATTTCTTTCATTTTCTATTTGTGAGTTCAATTTATAAAGCGCGTCATGCAGCTCTATTTCAGCCCACAAATCAAGCCAGTCGGGCCTATCAATGAAAACACTAAATGAGGACATCTTTTGTGCATTGACATCATCCTCAAGAGAAAGAAGTACTCCTGAGTGTGCAGCTAAAGCCTGTACTCGTTTATCGAATGCAATCATCAGATCCACAAGATGCAGCCAGGATAGTCTTCCTTGTGATTGGACCTCACTATCATCACTCTCTGTTTCAAGCTGGCCTATGCATACAGGGAATATTTCCTTCGCTAAGTAAGTCGATAGCGAAGATACCATAGCCGATATCCACTCTTCTCTGCAACTGTATCCGGACAGCATTGCCTCATCAACAAGCGGTTGCAGTAGGTCATCCATTGAGTCCACATAGTCCCGGGTGATTTTGTACACAAGGGCAAAAATATATTCTGGCTTTTCGCCCCATTTTGAGAAATGGCGTTGAGACGCGATGGAAATGGGATTCACGAGCTCCTCAATAGCCCAAAGTGGTTGGTGAAAGTTGATATCCCCATAATGCCCCTCGAGCTGCCGAGCTTTTCTTTTTCTCTGCAATTCTTGGAGGCCGCACAGTGAAAGGAAGCTTTCACAGTACTGGGCTTTCAGGTCTCCTTGCATTGTGAAAAGAGGGTTCTGCACTTCGGATGATCCTTTCGTATCGGGATTTGATGGATTTAAGGTTGATAGAGGTGGGGGCCACCCAAGAGAAGCAAGAAGGGCACGGTGATCAGCAATGGCTTGAGGTCTTAGAATGGCCAAGGCTCTGTCAATTCTATGATCGACAGCTGAAACGAGTCGGATCCATTGAGGATATGTCTTTGTAACTGCACAAAGAACGTCTTCCGTTGATCTAAGAGATCTGAGAGCAACTACACGCATATCCTGCAAAGCATAATCAAAGCGAAAAAGGTGTTAAATATTTCCTACTCTTTACGAGATCATCTTTTCAATGCTCCATAGTCCATTCAAGATATTAGCATCTGCTCACATTTGTTTCAGTTGCAGCACTAAAGAATGAAAACAGATGAAATATGCCGTACTGCACTCTCAAATCTCAGAAGTTTTCTCAGTTGAAGCACTCAAAAAGAATTCTACCTTAATAACACAAAAGGAATAGGCTAAAACAACCATGTCTCGATCGCAAGAATTAATACGACTAAAAAAGACGGAAATGTGTCTCGAATCAAGTAATCAATCAGTCAATGCAGAGAATATGAGCTAAAGGCTTGCAAAACTCCCATCAAATCATGTTTGATTAATGCGCATGAACATGATTCTCCTTTCTTCTTTACTTCACGATGTTAATTTTATCAATTCAACAATTCGTTACCTCAAAATACCAACATCACGTAAGAACCCTCATTTTTTATAAACACAGAAAAAGATGTAACAGCTGAAAAATTTGCCAAATCAAATTATGATATCCAACTATTTAAAGGAGCTTTAAAGAAAATCTTGTCTAGGTTGGGACTTACTTCTAAATTTTTTGTTGATGGGTGCCTCTTCAATGTTCTATTCATAGTGGATGACACAGCATCTTCAACGTCACCAACCAATGTATCAAGCTTCAATGCAGTCTCTGCGTGTACGAGAAGATTTGTTATGAAAGTAAACACACCAAAAAAAAAAAAAAACAATAACAGGATCCAGAAAGAAACCATACATCTTTCTCCAGTTAGTCATGTAGTAGATTGTTCATCCTCACATGCATGATACTAGAGACCAATCACTATTCTGAATACAATCAAATCATTTTATGCCACCATATTTCATATATTTTTCATATCTCATAACAGTAATTTTCCAGAGTAGACAGATAATGATGGTGATGTGCAGAAAACATTGTTTTACATAGCTCGCTGTGTACCTTTTTTTTCCAAAAAACGCGACGTAGCTTTATATATTTAGCATTTTTCCCGAAAAGCTTACGCGAAATGCTGAAAAAGTACGTTTTTTTAAGCAATTTTGCGCTATTTCAAGCTATTTTGCGCTATATTTCTGCAACGACATTTAAACAATAAAATATTAAAAAAACTTGTAATTTTAGGTATTATAGTTATATTTTTAAACTAGTATTCGACCCTGTGCAATTGCATAGATGTAAATAAAGTATTGTGAGTTATTTGTATGCATATAATGATTTATTATTTTTCTTTCACCTTTTTGCTGGCGAAATTTACAATTAAAGGAGTTGGAATATTTTTTTTTTAAATTGCGTTAATCTGATTGAATGTAATGTATATTTTGGTACGTCTTTTTTTTGTGAATTATTTATTATGTTTATTATTTGTTTCGGAATTTCAAATACGTTTTTTATTATTTAAAAAAATAATATAAATGTAACCGCAATAATAACATCTAATCAAATTATACGGTCAACACAATTATATGGTCAACTACCTGTAATAAAAAGTTTGAAATGATTTTTGTAATTTTGAAGTGATTAGTGTTGATTATTTAATAATTAAATGAAAGATTAACTACATCAAAAATAACGATTTTTGGAGGGAAATGATTAATTGCCACATAGGTAAAATTAAATAGGTTTTATTAAATGCTATTAGCTAGTAATGATATATTTATAGATGACAACTATAAACTAATTTTGACAATAATTTCAAATTAAAAGTTTGAAAATTCAAAGCCGTAAGCTGCATAGTGCAATATATATCGGTCTAGGTCTATTATATCATTATATTTTCGGGTATTTGACATTTAAATTTAAGAATAAAAAGTTCAGATCTAATGGTTAGAATTTATTTGTAACTAAATTAAAAAAATAATTATTATGTATATGCTTAATATTAAATTATGACTTGTCATATTATATTTTTGTTGTTTGTTTTTACTCTTTTAGTATATTCGCTTTATTATATACATATTTATATTATGATATTTACATTAAAAATTTGTAAGAAATAATTCTTAGATGTTATTTAGAGTTCATTCAAATACCGTCCAGTTTTATTATATGCAAGTATATATAATATTTCTATAAAAATATTTTTTTATATTCAAATAGCATACGCAACACGCAATGATATTTACGCTACGCAGTATAAAGACCAAAACGCAACACATTACGCTATGCGTTTTTTAAAACACTGGGCTTATCATATTATATTTTTGTTGTTTGTTTTTACTTAGTATATTCGCTTTATTATATACATATTTATATTATGATATTTACATTAAACAATTGTACGAAATAATTTTTAGATGTTATTTTGAGTTTATTCAAAAATTATGATAATTTTTAGAATCAACCATCCAGCTTTATTATATGCAAGTATATAAATAATATTCCTATAAAAATAATTTTTTATATTCAAATAGCTAACGCAACACGCAACGCTATTTACGCTACGAATTATAAACACCAGAACGAGACACATTGTGCTATGCGCTTTTTAAAACACTGGCAAAAAATAGTCAGATCGCACACATCAAGAACACCTGGAACAAGAAGTAAGTTCTTTAGCAAATCCTATCATGACAATGTCTTGAGATGAAGAATTTCTCCTGTAGTTGCGAATTCATTCACATACACAACAGCAGCATTTATGACGCGAGTGAGATTTTGAGCAAGCAGCCATGATTCACAATTCCGATAACGAGTATGTGTATGAACATTTAACAGTATAGAAATGTCCAGAGTAGTGGGTATATACTATTTACAACAAACACATAATGACATAAAATGGTGACATGGTAGAGATCGAAGATTTCACATGACCTGCAAAAACGAACTTATCCAAAATTTGCCTCACACCTAAAGTAACACACATACTCATACACATGTTCCACAACTAAAATTTTCAGAAGTACCATTTCCACATGGATGAAGTAACATATCAATGAACAACTACAACATACAATGAAATATTTGTAAACAGCTAAAAAAAAAAAAACCTAACCTGCGTAATTCCTCACAGTTTCAACTCTGGCGACTTCCTTGGCCAATGCCTGCAACTCCTCTCCCATTCCTCTCCTTGATCCTCCTCCTACGAGCAGCAAAACAGCCATACACGCATCAAATCAGTATCCTCCAAACAACAACCCGAATCACAAATAAAAAGAAAAACCCTAAAAATTCAAATTACCCGCTGGAGATTGAGTGGAGATGAGGCGAAGGTCATCCAACTGAGAGCGGACACTGGAGAAGAGCGACCCAACGAGGTTCGAATTCGATGAGTGTCGGGTCAAGTGAGACCGGAGCTCTTCGTTGAGTTCGGAGAGGGTCCGATCGAGGTCGTCGGATTCGGTCTGGAGCTTCGACAGCAGGGTCGGGGCTCCATCGAGGTCCTCCCTGGAGCTTAGGGTTGAGTTCAAGAAATAGAGTGCTTGCGAGGAGAGAGATGCGTGGGCCGGTAAGGGTCGGATCAACGGATCCTCCGTCGATCGGGCCATCAGTTTGACGGTCGGAAGGAATGAAGCACAATTGGACGGGAAGAAGATGGAGTGAAGTTGGCCTGTACGGGTTTGCAGTTCAGTCCCTCGTTTTTTCTTGTGGTTTCATTTCAACCAGGAAAAACTATGTATATCACACTTGTATCCTTTTTAATGTTTTCATGCCCAAAATACACTTTATTTATTTATTGTTTTAAAATATATGCATTTTTACTATTAAAAAGTAAGATGCAAAATTTAAAAAAATGGTCCACTATGTTAGCTATTTTCCGAGAAATATCCATCATATAGGGCGTTGTCAAGAAAAGTCCACTAACTTGTCACTTTAATAAAAATTCATACAAAAACTAAGATAGCGTACTAAAAGTGATCGTCATTTTTAGTACACTATGTTGGTCATTGTACGTATTTTGATTAAAAGTGACAATTTATTGAACCATTAATGATGATATCTATATGTAAGTCTTTTTCAAAAAATGATCAACATAATGCACTAAAAATGAAATTTATCCAAAAGTAAGCTAACAGATTCACTCATCTAACAATTAAGATATTTCATACAATAATCTGAGTCAATTAAGTCGTTTCATATGAGAATTTGTATTTAGTACTTAGTCTAAATCGTTTTGTTTATAGTATAATTTTCACTTTCATATCATAATAGGTTTTTGTAATCTAATAAAATGGATAAACTTGTTGTACGGATTATGAAGTTTTTTTTACTAACAAAAGTAAAGGTATGAACATTATTGGAATAATATTTTTCGTGTACAAATTAACTGGAATAACAGTCTGAAACAATAAATAAATAAAAACAATAAACCAACCTAATAGAAACAATCACGAATTATATTTAACTTCACCCAAAAGAGAACTAATAATTGCAAAAAATAAAATAAAATCACCATAACTTGAAACACAAATGTTTAAAGAAAATCCAGTTTTATCAACACGTAATTATACAACAAATTGTTTCATAAATAACCTCCCTTCTCTGCAATAGTTGTTGCAGCAAACCATTCATGTAAAACCGAGCTACCGGTCGATACATGTGGTAAAGAACCCAAATCTTAGGGTCAAACATTAAAGATCAAAGTGCAGGAACATTATTGACTAGCAGGTTGCTGTTGCGTGATGCAGTGGATGTTTCCTCCACCGAGTACAATCTCCCGAGCTCCTTCAACTCTGACAATCTGAAAAAACAGAGGGCAACTGAGAGATCAAACATTGAAAAAAAAATGTAGAAAGAAAATAATAATAGGTTCACAGTGAATATGATTATCAAATAATTTGCAACAAATATGTAACCATTGTACATTATTTGAAAAACAACTAAACTTCCTGACCTCATAATCTGGAAATGCCGAGGACAAAACGCGAACAGCTTCATCATCCCACTTCTTGTCACCAAACTGAGGTGTAATAATTGCTCTATTAGCAATGTAGAAGTTTATATATGAAGCGGCGAGCCTTGTGCCGGGAACTCTATCCTTAGCATCTCCATCCTATAGTTCCAATTAAACCAAAGTAGAGAGAAAAAAGTGTGTATATCAGATGATTGAACCACATAGGATTCTAAAAATGAAATGACTTCCACAGTTGCAACACACAATATTGACGCTTAGGGCGTGAGATTTTCCCACATGCGGACTTAATTGCTGTCTTCACTTTATATGGGAAATTCCTTATTGTCTGCAACAAAAACTTTGTGAAAGGAACAACATTAAATTTATTTGTTTGATATAACCTGTACCAGCCCAGCAGCCTCCTCATCTGTCATATAAAGTGGGCCGGGCACATGGAGTTTGATAATTTCGAATTTTCTACCTCTAGCATCCGTGGCACTTGTAAGAACTGAAAGGGCCTCCACAGATCTCTCGTACTGTGGGTCTGATTCATCATCAGTCCATGACAATAAGACAACACCAGGCCTTGCGAAACAGCACATGTTATCAATATGGCCATTAGTGTCATCATCACCTGCAAATTACATGGAAAAGTAAGTTTGATATGAGCCATTGCAGCATTTTTACTGCAAGTCAAGGGTTTAAGTGCATATTATATAATCTATCATCCTTTTCCTTTGGACCAGGCAGGTAGAACCAATGTAATGCCAAATGTGAAGAAGGACGCTGAATACCATACAACCCATGAGGCAACCATATGATCTTCGTAACTCCAAGATATGCTTTGAGCTCATCTTCAATCTGTGTTTTAGTTAAACCAGGGTTTCTGTTTTTATTCAGGAGGCACTCTTCTGTTGCAAGGCATGTCCCTGAAAGAAAAAAACAAAACACATGAACAATTTTTTTCATGTAACAGATATTTAAGGATGAAATGGATAACCTAGAATTTGAACTCTCAATGAAGTTAGATTCTCATATCACCACAGGAGAGCCAAAAGGTTCTTGACTATTACATTATTGGAATATGAAAAAGGTCAACAGTTCAAAGCAAATAGTAACTACAATTTTACGAAGTACGGAAGCTGGACAGGACTAAGAAATCATGGTAATGTTCTAGATTTCAACTTCATTCTCGCATACATTAAGTTTTTAAACTATTTCTATGTCCATTATCTGACAATAAAATTAATATACTAAGCACGGGTTTTCTGGTTTCTTCCATAAGCATTTCTGTTTTTTCCTGAATTTGGACAATTGCATATTGCATATGTTGGCAGTACACTACTCATTGTTTGACTAATATCATCATAATTACAAGTTTGTATATCACCTGCAGCTGAATAGATCGGAGGTAATGGTAAGAACCTCAATGATTACCCTAATGGACATAGAAGTTATAAGGTAGCAGAAAAACAGAACAAACATATCAACCATGGTATAATAAATAAAAAAAAATGAAATACCTTCTCCATCTACGTGAATGCTTCCGCCTTCAAGGATCATTGAATGGGGAAACCTCGGAGTCTTTTCAATTTCTAGAACCTACAATGAATAATATGTTAAAAACCAAACATGAAATAGTGGTAAACACATGCAAATGAACAAAATAAGACATGTCCACGTTCTACTATGAACTTTCTGGTTAGAACTGACCGACCTTTCGAGCAATAAGTAAGTCGAGGCTCCAGTCTTCATAACAACCTCCATCTTTTCCTGTACACATCAAACAGAACAGGTTAGTTCACAATCTTGTTCGTGTAACTTAAGATGAGTGCATAATACAGAGTAGATGTTCTTTTAATAGAGGCAACATATGTCGATGCAGTTATTTATCCATACAGATATAAATAGCCAAAACTTGAACTCAATAGATAGCAGAATGTTATTAAAACTCCAGAAGCTAATCATGTAATAAACGTAGGGAGCAGGAGCAGGTTGAAGTTAATTAAAAAAGTAAAGCACCAAAAATATATCATCTGAGTTACAACGTTAAGATTTCACATCTCTAGAAACATTATCAGAATCTCATAGTACATCCTTCACCACGATCGACAAGTGTGCACGTAATATCAAGAAATTTGATTCTGAACAACACTGAAATAACTTCACTTACAGAAATCCTAATACAAAGCTAAGAATGTAACCATAATACCAAATAGTAATTGCACCCTTAAACCTTATATTTATCAATTCCATTATTGATGTACATAACTCAAAGACCATTGTTCCAAAGGTATTTGCATTAGAGAGAAAAACATTTAATAGACCAACCAAATTTGGTACAAGTTTAGTCAAACTCCTATTCTATCAGGCCAATACAATAATTAATAAAGAAATTGTGATTTCCATCATAAATAATGCTCAAGCATATCCCATTCATTGTTCACATTCTGGGATCCTTTCAGTTAATGCTCACAGTGTGCTTACCACCATAGCTATTGAAATTCCAATCAATTCCTGCAACCTTTTGGCCCAGCTTCTCCTCACTCGATAAAGGATTTCTGGTAACAAACTGCCAAAAATAAGCACCACTCTTGAAACATAATTCCAGTGAGAAGAAACACAGTTTCATTTTAAACAATTGAGAAAAGAGCTCACTGTTGGACCAGTGTCACGGAACCAAGAATCGTTCATGCTCATCTCAACCACCCTAATATGCTCTGGCAACTGACTGCGCGCATTGTTCCACTGCCCATAAAACCTTGCATTCATTTCAAAGAAATAAATAAAACAACAGAAATAACAAGAACATGGTCATCCTTACCTGTGCAGGACTTGCACATACAGTAACAGGTTCAAATCTTGAAATAGCGGTGGCAACTTTGGCGAATGCCCGTTGAGCATGCACTCCATGGTCACGCCAATTGTCGGGTCTTTCCTATGAACCAAGTCAATAAACAACAGAAAATTGCCTTAATATGCTTATTGCCTAGCTTGTAGCAGAAAACAATCATTTATGATACAGATGAATAAAAATCTTAACGAGCCGGGGGGTGAGGGGTGGGGTG
>CACSLK010027624.1:7836136-7849878 GCA_902706635.1 Striga hermonthica | reverse complement strand
ATTGAGCTTGTTTGGTAAATAGCTTATTCGATAAGCTTTTTAGGCCCAAAACTCTAATTTAGAAAAAACTCATTAGAGGAGCTTTTTGGGGATAGAGGATTCACAATCTACAATTTTAATTTAAAACGTTTTAATTTGTATTATTTATTTTACAATCTACATTGGTTTATGATGCTAACAAATAATAATATGTCATCCATATGATTAATTTATCTTGAAAAATGTAAAATTATAACTTCTTAATCAAGTGTTAGTAATTTTTTTTAAAAAAATATATTTATAAATTACCAACTAAAAAGTAATAAATGTTTTAATATATTATTATTAAAAAAAAAGAATAATAAAATGTCCTTATTGGTAATTTGCAATGTCAAACAACTATAAGCTTTCAGCTATTTACCAAACACTTATTTAAAAACCGCTAATGTAATCCGCTAGTCAAATCAGCTAATATAATCCGTTATCCGCTATCCGCTAATACAATTCGCTATCCACTATCCGCTATCCACTGATCGCCAAACAAGACCCATAAATGTACAGTTGCGTGTAGGGTGGAATCTTCCTGACCTATTACCATTAATCACTCCACATAATCTATTCTCCCTAATTTTCTCCCTTAATTTGTAGTTAACCCAAAATTTTATCTTCATTAAATTAAACCAATCAAACCAATAAGATTAACTCAAGTAATAAGCAGGTTGATGTCGCTTAAGCAAAGTTTCGGGCTTGGGTCCTTGTAAATGCAAAAAACCCTTGTTGGAAGAATCATTCACCATTATCAGGTGTGCGACCTGAATCAACCAACGTATTAGTCGAGATAAAACTCCAAATACTGAGTACCAAAAAAATTAAACCAATCCATTAAGATTAAGGTGACATTTCTCAAAAGGGAACTTGCACTGAAATTTCCACGAAAAGAACAAAAAGAGTCAGTCAAAAGTCAAAACAATACATTAAAAGAAAAAAAATGGCCTCTCCCATTAGGTCACCAATACAAAATCCCACAGGGGCAAAATCGTAAAACCAGTTCTCCCCATTCCCCCGCGCCTTTCAACTGCCAAACACACCCTATAAAAAACCGCCGCCCAATAAAATGGAAAAGAAAATAAAAATAAAAAAATAATCGAAAAATAATAATAAATCCCTAAAAAAATGGAGCTGCGTAAAGGACTTCCTCTGCTACATCAGCAGTACAGAGCTCTGTTCGTGAAGAACCTGCTGCTCGCATGGCGGAACAAGCGTTCCACGCTTATCCAGCTCTTCTCCTCTCTCTTCTTCATCTTCCTCATATTCCTCATCCAGGAGGCGATTCGGTCGCGCTTCGGCTCCTCCTCCTCCTTCGAGAGCGTCGCCGACCCGGCGCCGCTGGTGGCGCCGCCCATTCCGCCGTGCGAGGACAAGTTCTACATCAGATCCCCGTGCTTCGACTTCGTGTGGAGCGGGAATAGCAGCGCGAGGGTTAGGGAGATTGTGCGGAGGATTAGGGAGAACAATCCTGGCCGGCCTATTCCTGAGGAAAAGGTGCGAGCTTTTTCCTTTTTCATGGAATTATTTATGTCTTGTTTATGTCCGTGCAGTTATATCAGATGTGCATTTGTCCTGCTGTTGTGGATCATTTGATTTTGAAGTCAACGTTTTCTTTTGAAGAAGAGTGTGTTAGGTCATTTGAATGATTCAATATAACAGAAATTAGTTTAGCGGCTTTCGTGGACAAATGCATTGCTCTCTTGTGCTTTCAGTCATGTTATCATATGTGGGTTGACTTGCCTTTCAAAGTTTTTTGGAGCAAACTATCAATCTGTTGTGGAAGGATTTGGATCAATGGACTTGTAGATATTTCAAAGTTACTTTTAAAATTTCTTGTTGTTTTTTCTTTGATTTTTTTAATAATGACTTCATTTGGCAAACACTGTATGATTAACTTGTTTAAGACTTTCGTATTTGAAATTTATTGGATATTTGTTTAACTTTATTGCATTTGATACCGAGAGCTATAAAAGACCGACGAATGAATTTTCGTTCATCAGAAACTTAAAGTTATGGAACATATCTGAGTGCAGATTTAATTGTAATCCAAACAATCATAACAAACAAAGGCTGGGGGGAGTTAAAGAAATGCTCATTTTAGTGGCTTATTCTTCTGATATACTGTGACTATTTTCAGTTCGCCATTGTTATATGCTAGAGAAGACAACATAATTTAACTATAGTTCTTATATTATTTTACGTAAATCATTTGTAACAAGCTGCTAACCATTACCATCTGTATTGAAATATCTCTTCCACAAATGACAATTGTAGGCTGGTGTTGGAAAAGAAATTGTGATGGGATGTACTTGTTACTGAGTAAGAGTGAGCGGACTAAGTAAATGCGATTTGCAATAAAATGATTGTTAACTATGTCATTGACTAAATGTTGAGTGATCCTGCACTCTTTTGACTTATTCATTGCTTAATTGTTGCTCTCTGAGCAATTGATTGATTTTTGTCTCTCTCATTAACTTTTATTGAAGAATATGGTTTTCATTTCAATTCTATCTACCATATTTCTTCCCTATTTGGGCATCACTTTGTGTTGTCTTGAGACTAATAATCTTGTTCGAGTTCTTTTCTCCTTGAAAATGGCCATAATAACTAGTTAAAAGTTTTGCAACCATAACATTTAGCCCATGTTAAGAGTGCACAACTGCATCTAGAAGTAAAAGGTGAGCTTATGCTTAATGTTTGAGCAGGTTAGGTCATTCACAACTCCAACTGAAACAGATGATTGGCTGGCCAGCAATCCTATGTATTGCCCTGGGGCACTCCATTTCGTGGATAGAAATGCCACTGTTATTAGCTACGGTCTACAGACTAATTCTACTCCAGTTTCTCGACGAGGAACTTATGAAGATCCAACCTTTAAATTTCAAATCCCTCTTCAGCTTGCTGCTGAGCGTGAAATTGCGAGATCTCTTATTGGAGGTATGACCTATGGTTTGATTCTATTAACGTAAAATGATGTTAAATTTTCTATAGTTCCTTGACTTTAATCTCGCCCCCTTTTATTTCAGATACCAATTTTAGATGGTCTGTCAGTATAACGGAATTTGCGCACCCGGCACATGAGATTTTTTCTGCTGTGCAGAATGCAGGACCAACTTTTTTCCTGGCCATTGCAATGTTTTCTTTTGTTTTCCAGATTAGTTCTTTGGTAACAGAGAAAGAACTCAAACTTCGCCAGGTATTAAATAATATATGTATTTTGAGCTCAACACAAGTAACTGAAATTACTCGCTTGGCACCTAAGATTGACAATTTTCAAACTACTTTTCGTGAACAGGCCATGGCGATGATGGGTCTTTATGATACAGCATATTGGTCATCTTGGCTCACATGGGAAGGAATAGTCGTGCTTCTTTCATCCCTTTTCACAGTTCTTTTTGGGATGATGTTTCAGTTTGACTTCTTTCTGAACAACAGTTTTGCAGTCGTCTTCCTTCTGTTTTTTCTTTTTCAACTGAATATGGTTGGCTTCATTATCCATGAAATTATAAACAATCTTATTGTCTTTAAGTTTTGAGTAACAAATAATGCGTATCAAAATTTTGATTGGAAGAAATATATTCTATTTCCATTTTCCCAGACAGGATTTGCATTTATGTTGTCCGCCTTTGTTAGCAAATCTTCCTCAGCCACCACCGTGGGTTTCTTCATTTTCATTATTGGTTTTGTTAGTCAGGTTCGTATGTCATAATGTAAGAAACTTTTCACTTGCGAATTATTCATGAGCCTATCTTTCTTGATGACATATCTCTATTCATTCGTTTTCAGCTTGTTACGAGATTTGGATTTCCTTACAGCGAGACCTTCTCAGATACATACCAAATTGTGTGGTCATTTTTTCCACCTAATCTTCTTGCTGCTGGTTTGAATTTGCTTGCTGATGCGACTGCAACTCCTCAAGATCCTGGTATCAGTTGGGATGGTAGGACGCGATGTGCACCAAACGATACAGAATGTGTCTTAACAATGGTATGTCGCACATGGGAAAATGCTTGGCTGCTGAAATCTTCTGATATGGGATTATTCGAATGTTCATATGTGGACCTTTTTCTGCTGGCACTAATTTAGTTCATTAGTTTGTATAAAGTAGGAAAAGAATTACTGTATATGAAGGCGATAAATAATGAATATTAACTGACAGAAAAGAAATTTCACAAAAATCATTAATATGTAGTTGATATTCAATATTTATTTTGGTATTCATGACTGTTACTTATGTGTTTGTTAAATTTTATCCTGGGTCCATAGCAACATGGACAGAGTGCAAAATAACAAATTCTCTATTGCTTACTTGTGGGACATGGGGAATAATTCAACTGTAGTTGTTATTCCATATTTAAATGTGGAATTAATTCAATATTTGTTGTGTTTTATCGTCAGCATGAGATCTACATATGGCTTGTCTCAACATCATGTTTGTGGTTTGTTCTGGCCATCTACTTTGACAATATTTTCCCAAATGTGTCTGGTGTGAGAAAATCAATGTTCTATTTTCTGCACCCTGGGTACTGGACTGGGAGAGGTGGAAACAAGTCGGCAGGTATCGGTTAAATGATTTTTCTGTTAAACAAATAACGGCTTTAGTTGGTTTTTATGGTTTCTGAGACTTGCGGGAAATGCCTTTTCAATTTCAGAGGGGAGCATTTGCAGCTGCATGGGTTCAACTCCACCTACTGAAAATATTGTTCCAGATGACGAGGACGTACGAGAAGAGGAAAACTTAGTGAAACAACAAGCTTCAGAACGTAATGTCAATCCCAACATTGCAGTTCAGATACGTGGTCTAGTGAAAACTTATTCTGGAACAACAAAGATTGGCTGCTGCAAATGCAAGAGAACCTCGCCTTACCATGCGATCAAGGTAAAGTTTGTCTAGTGATGATTTGCATCACATTGAATCTTGTGTGTCCTTACATTTAAAACCATCTGCCAATCGTATCACATTTTTTATTTTTTTTTATTTAAACTGAGGATTATTCAGTGATGTCATGTTTTCTTAATATTTCTTTTCGATTTGATGCTTTAGAATTGTGCATGCTGAAGTATATTAGGGATAATGTATTCATGCAGGGTATATGGCTAAACTTCCCAAAGGATCAATTATTCTGCCTTCTTGGACCTAATGGCGCTGGGAAAACTACCACAATTAATTGTTTGACTGGGATTACACCAGTGACTGGTGGAGATGGTGAGTGTTTTTTATTACCAATTTCCTTGGTATTATTACGTTTTTTACTACTGCAATTTAACTTTTGAATGTTATTTATATTAACAGCATTAGTTTACGGCTATTCTATCCGAAGTTCTACTGGGATGTCAAGCATTCGAAGGATGATAGGAGTTTGTCCTCAGGTTCTTTCTTTGACTGCTCATGGTGTCGAAAAGAAATATATTTCTGTTAATGGTTACTTTAAAATAAAATTCAGTTTCCTAGTATTTTGTCAACAATAAATTAACTCATTTTTATGCTGATATCACAGTTTGATATCCTGTGGGATGCTTTATCTGGTCAAGAGCATCTTTACCTGTTTGCGAGCATCAAAGGTCTGAACCCTGCTTCCATAAAGTCGGTAAGGACTTTCCGAAATCAAAGCAGTTAATTGTTGTATCAAACTTTTACTCTCATCTACTAAGAGTATTTCTACCTTTTCTTCTATCAAGAAACAAAAATAATTTTATATTTATCAATTACAGGTTACACAAAAATTATTAGCTGAAGTAAAACTTTCTGATGAAGCCAAAGTGAGGTCATGTAGCTATAGTGGGGGAATGAAACGCCGACTGAGTGTCGCTATTGCTCTAATTGGTGAACCAAAATTGCTTATCTTGGATGAGCCGGTGGGTTCACAGAAATAACTTCTTTTTTCTTTATTTGCTCCATCAATCATCTCTGGTTACATATTTTTCACAGAAGTTATTTATATGAACTCGCAGACTACAGGCATGGATCCCATTACCCGAAGACATGTATGGGATGTGATCGAGAATGCTAAAAAGGGACGAGCAATTATTCTAACAACTCACTCTATGGAGGAGGCTGACATCTTAAGTGATAGGATAGGGATCATGGCAAAGGGCAGACTTCGTTGCATTGGTACTTCAATAAGGCTGAAATCACGATTTGGGACGGGTTTTATTGCAAATATAAGCTTTGCCAGTGATGTTTCTAGTACACAGGACTCTGTTAGTACAGCTCAGCATATCGCTGTGAAAGAATTTTTCAAATCTGTAAGTCAAATGTCAGCTACTTAAGAACCTGTTATTGAAAACATCAAAGGTAGTAACATTGTATTAATTTGCCAATGCAGCATTTGGATGTTTCGCCTAAAGAAGAGAGTAAATCGTTCCTCACCTTTGTTATACCCCATGAAAAGGAAAAGCTATTAAAGGTAAACAATGGAGGTTATATGTTTTTTACATTAGTGAAATTTTGTTTATTGAAGTTATCTGTGCAAGATTATGATGTCTATGATCATGTGACACCACTTAATGTGTCTGCTTTTGTCTACTATGTCAATTAGTTGTATGACAAGTTTTTTTTAGTACTTTGGGGGTTCATTTCATACAGTTACTACAAGGATGATTGTATTTGTGGACTTTTTTGCGAATTCAAAGGAATGAAAATGGTTGGATGCTTCTTAACTGATTTTTATTTTTTAAGTCGGTCTAATATCGACTTCCATTTCTCATCAGTTACTTTGAAATTTCTTTCTACCTATTGGTTCAGTGGCAAGTTCCAATGACTTTGGCAAGAAACTCAAATGGTGGCCTGAAATGGACTATGAACTTCAAAATCATTTGGATATTTGCATAACTTCTGTGAATATGTTGGGTATTGTCTACTAAAACATAAATATTTCTTCATTGCGGCTAAATTAGTGTTTTAGATAATTAGATACGACATTTTTGAAAAATACGGGCTAAGTTACAAATTACTCCGGTAATGGCAAGCCTAATTCAAGTTTTTTTCTTTATTCAGAACTTCTTTGCTGAGCTTCAGGATAGAGAAAAGGAATTTGGCATATCGGACATCCAACTTGGCCTAACAACCCTGGAAGAAGTTTTCCTAAACATAGCCAAAAAGGCAGAGTTGGAAAGTGCTGCAGCCGAAGGAACCTCTGCAAGTCTTATTCTGAACTGTGGAGTGTCTGTTAAGGTACATACAGTTGCACTTCGACTCTTGTTTATATTTTACCTAATAAACTCTTCGTGTAACTGAAAAACTGGTCCAATTACAAAAAGAGCCCAATAGTTTCGGTCATGTAAGCATGCGAGATAGCAATTTCTTTTCCGCAAGTTTTGTATTTTAGCAATACTGATCCATAACCGCGAGATTTTTGTCCTCCGAGTCCCAAGTTGGTGTAATTTTTGTCTAAATGATTGTTTCGTTTTCTTTTTTTCTGTTTACTCTGAAAAAAATACTTAAATGCCAAGATATCCAAACTCTTCTGGAATTTATATGCATGGAAATATGTATTTTAACTAAAATTGCATACTCATGAAGACTGAAACTACCACGATATCTAAAAGTTCCAAGGATTTATCATTTAAGCATAAATTACTCCGGTAATGGCAAGCCTAATGTTAAATGTCCAAAAATTTTACAGATTCCTATTGGGGCAAGATTTATAGGCATTCCAGGAACAGAATCAACAAGTAATCCAAATGGTGTGATGGTTGAAGTATATTGGCAGCAAGATGACAGTGGTTCACTCTGCATTTCCGGTTACTCGGACGAGAGGCCAATACCTCCTCATGTCCACCTACCAACTTCTTCATCTACTCCAACTTTACGTCAGAAAAAGCAGATTCAAGGGATCGTTATTGATCCTTCACAGATTTCCGATTCAGATTTTCGGTGATCTTGACTGAGCATGATTTCTTTACAGGTTTATTTGCTGTTATAATTTTATAGTTGTAATTTTTGGTATTTTTTTCCACATTGTATGGTTGGGGCTTATTGTTTGGAGATCATTTTGCAGTGTACATGAGCAATAAGAACATTTTGGCATACTTGTAATATAGTTCTGAGGAAAACATCACACCCTTTATTGGACTTTTATTTACATACCACAGTTTTGTGCATGCACATTTTGGATTCTATTTGGATTATTTTGTTTGGACTTATAATTTACACATTCGGGGTACTGTTTCGAGCTTAGGTTGCTTGAGTTCGAGCTCGAACCATTAACGAGTCGAGCCGAGCTTGGCTTGTTAAATAAACGAGTCTGAAATTGACCTCGAGCTCGGCTCGTTTACTACTTATAACGAGCCGACTTCGAGCCGAATTATAGAAAATTATATAAAGAGCTTTTTTCGATCCACTCGGCTCGTTAACCAAACGAGCTTTAAATAAGCTCGAGCTTAGTTCGTTTATCAAACAAGCCGAGTCGAGCTCGAGGTGACTCAGACTCGTTTAATTTAATAGCACTATGGAATATGGATGTACATCTGATTATAAACATGGTAGGAGGTGAAACCATTCAATATATGCTTTGTACACTACAAATCTATATCTATATCTATTTCTATATAATGAACTAATTCCTATTGCCATAATTGTCATGATTTTGATCGGGAATTTTTTTCGGCTATATTTGGCATTTGATTAATATTTATTTATTAGCAAATCTTATGTATCAAAAACATAATTAAATTTTATACACTCAGTGATTGTTACTCATTAACTACAAATTGGCTTAAATTGTTTGACCGTAGATTTATTAGATATATTTTCAATAAGATCTTTGTTGATAAACGGATTTGATCAACCTTTTTAAATGTTGGATCTCGGTGTTAATGAAGAAAAGAGGCGATTTTATTGATCAATCGTGGTATTTTGTAACAGACTCAAGTCGGTAGGTCGGACTTGAGGTCGGTTTTTTTGTAGTACAATAAAGTCTCAAATTGGCCTGAACCGAGGTGATTAATGTGGAATTTAATGTGTCCGAAAAAGATCCTCGTATCGTGTTAAATGCGGCTATTTATAGTAACTGTGGGCTCGTCTTTTGAGGGGATGCGGCGGCATTTAATGTAGTGTGACAGGGCCCAGACCTTTTTCAGCAAGTGGTACCCCTTTGCAATGATGCCCTCACGTGGCTCTCAGCTATCTGATGGACGTGCATTTAATGCTGCCTGTCGGTACCGACGTCGACCCATATTTGAGGTCGCCTTTGTTGCGGGGTCGGCGTCTTGGCGTAGTCGGCTCTCCGAGGTCGGTTTATACAGCTCGGAAACCTTCTCTTCGTTCTACTCGGATCGGTCCCTTTTCTTCCTCTCATCCACGTGTTGTTCATCCGACGTCCGAGAGAATTTTTATGTCAACATTGAGGCCCCTGACGTTGAGGGGGGACATATACTTTGGTCCGCCTTAACGTCATCTTCCATCTTCTGTTAGTACCTCCTGCTTTAGGACTCCAGCCGACTTCTTATACTTAGTCAACAAATGTGACCTTTCTTACTTGGGGTTCACAACTCTTCCGGTACGGCGCATGTCGAGGCGAAGCGACGCGCTCGATTCCCCCGATTTTAAGCGGTTACGCCCCTTCATTTCACGTTCCCACGATCTCTGACAACTTTATTACGTGGCAGGTTCTTGTTTGTCCACGTGTAACAGTTTGGACAGCGCAAAACGTCTCCATCTTTAAAGGCGGCGGTTCGCGAATCGTCAATTTTCTTATAACGGTCATATTGCTCGAGCATAAATACCCCCTCTTCTCCAATTTTCCGAATCACATCATCCTTTACCCATAATCTGGCTTTCATTCCTTTCACACACATCTCCCTTAGTTCCCTTGATCTCTGGTTCCCGGCGTCCCCGACTTTGTCGTCTGTTCGTGGTGAGTTCTCCAATCTATCTTTATTTTTTGTCCTTGTTCCTTTTTTCTTTTCCCTTGTCTTCGAAGTTCTATCCGTCGCCTGGACGATGGCGGAACGAGAGGTTGATAGCAGTAGTCGGACGATTTTCGACGAGGTGGCCCGTGAATCTTCCTCTGACGAGGAGGCGGACGTGGAGTTGGCGTTAGGGTACTACCGTTGGGACCCGGTGTTGGCCGAGCGTTTGGTCCTTAAGAAGAATAATTATGAAGGCGACGCCGAGGTCGAGAAAGATCTCCCCATCCGCGAAGGCTATTGGAATCGACCTCCCCGTCGCTGGGCCGACGCTGATGCGACTTTCCCTGGTGAACCTAGTTCGATGACCGACGCCGACGTGGTGTTACTGAAGAAGTCGGCTCGTATCCCTCCTACGGTGATGATGTTCGCCCCATACCCTGGGGAGAAGATCCACTCCCCTCCTCCTGGCTGCGTTGGGGTATTTGCGGAGAGTATCAGGTCGGGGTTGAGGTTCCCCCTTCCCAACATGATTACCGACTACCTCGGAGATTGGGGAATCGGTATCAGTCAGATCACGCCGAACAGTTGGAAGAAAATCCTCGGCCTTTTGGTCCTCTGCAAACAGAAAAAGTTGCCGTTTCTCTCTATCGACGAGTTCCGGAGTGTTTTCTTTTTTTAAGCGGAGCCGAGAGCGGGATGGCGTCCCGCCCACCGGTTGTTTTTTCTGCTCTGCCAAAGCACAGGGGGATCTGAAGGTCGGCGAACTAATCACCAAGATTCCCGACACTCTACATGGTTTCCAGGAAGAATGGTTCTGGGTCGGCGGAGATTGGGAGTCAGCCGACTTCAGTTTGGAATCGAAGATTGATGGGATGACCGTCCCAGACCGAGCTGTTTCTTCTTATGGTAAGATTTTCTTTGATATCCCACTTCACCACCTCCTGACTGTTGGTCTTTTTTCTTTCGCTAACAGGTCGGAACTTTTGGTCTTTGTAGCTCGGAGGAAGAAGGAACCGAAACTCACAGCTGAATTCGAAGAGAGACTCAAGGATCTCGCGAAACTCGACTTCTCCGTTCGCAGTTGGCAGACGTTGTTGAAGGAGACGAAGCTCGCTAAAGCGGAACTCACAGCTGCTCGCCCGTTCAGAACGTTCCCCCCTGGTAAACTCGGGTGCTTGCTATCGGTTTTGATGTGAATTGTTTCTGTTATCATCTATTCATTCTTTTTTACGATTCGCCTTGGTGTGGATTTTCAGTTTACTATCCCATTCTCGGTTTCCTTGGTTTCAAAATGGTCGAGGAGGCCCAAGCATTCCGACGCAAAGTTCCCAATACCGATATTCATCTCAAGTTCGAAAGGGAGATAGAGATGGGTCGCTTGAAGTTTTTGCAGAGCGTGAAGAATGCCTCCACTAACCGAGGTGTTACGACTACGGGTCCCGTTGCCAGGTCAGTGCCCTCAACGGAGGAGCCGAGGTCGGTCCAGGCCCCCGTATCTGACCCAGTTGTCGAGCAGGTCCAGGGGACCGAGATGGTCGTGAAGTCTCTGACCCGCCCCGACCCCGGGGATGAAGTGATCCCCGAGACCCCTCAGGACGTTCATATCCTTGTGTCCAGCGCCTAGGAGGCTGAAGTGGAAAAGAACAATGCGGAGAGGGTTGATACCCGTAAGAAGCGCAAATCCAAGAAGAAACCCGGAGATGAGCCGCATACCGCCGGGGAGCGTCGGTCTAAGATGAGGCATGACCCCGTTTTGACTCTGGAAGAGAGGAACGCTCCCGTGCACCAGGACAAGAGTTCTACTTTCTTGCCTCTCGACGATGAGAGGGTCCTTAATCTCAACTTGCCTCCTGGTGTCCCTGAGTGGTTTACCGACTTCCATTCCGTGACATATCCCGAGATCCCGAACAAGTATCACCAGCCGTCCCACGTTACCGGGGCGGCCCAGGTTCCCTTGATGGCTTGGGACCCGACCTCAGAGGTAATGCTGGCGTCGATTTCGGACGTTCAGAAATTTAGTTACGCGAAGACTTGTCTGGGGAGGGCCTTTGTGAGCTTGACTTCAGTGGAAGATGTGTTCCGTTCGAACTTCACCGAGCTCGAGGATAAGAAGGACAAAGTCGTCTACCGCGACGTCCAAATTTCCTCCCTGCAATCTGAGAAAGCAAGACTTGAAGCGACGGTGACCGAGAAGTCCGACCAGTTGGCTGCAGCACAGGCCGAGATTGCGGCCCTGATGGAGGATAAGAGGCGCCTGGAGGCCGAGGCATACAAGCTTTCAAGCCAAATCATTGACTCCGAGCATAACGCCAAGGAGACGGCCGAGAAGCTCGCGAAGAAGCGTGAAGATCACCAAAAGACTCGTCAGGACCGAGCCGAGAAAGAAGCTGAGCTGATCCGGTTGAAGGAGTCGCACGCGTCGGAGGTTTCCCGACTCAAGAAAGAGAAAGCGGAGTATGGGACTCTTATGCGCAACCGAGGTGTCGAGGCTGGCAAGGAACTCGGGAAGGAGGAGTTCAAAAATTCCGAGAAGATGGAGCGTGACCTCGAATTCAATACATGCTTGAACCTCCGTTGGACTATTGATCGTCTCGGCTCCGGTCTTTATGGTGTTGGCGACCTTGAGCTCATTTTGCACAATAAGATAGTCAGGTTGGGCTTTGACGCTTCGATTTCCGAGATGCGTGTTCCGGCCGACGACGATGAGAGGGACTATGTCAAAGGCGTCTTGAATGGGTCCGATCCGAAGATAACAGCTTCAGCCCTCCCCCCCTGAGCCGCGATAGGCGTGCCGAGCTCCAAAGGGCCTTTATGGACATGGTCCTTGAAGGGGAGAAATAAAAAAGGGAAGAACTCGGTCTCAAGTTTATTGACACCCTTGCCGACATCACCGTCGAGCATTTCAGGGTTCTAACTCCGGCCGAGATCAAGAAAGAGGTAGTTGAGTATGCTGACAGGATGACTGCCGCTGCTGCCGAAGGGAATGTTGAAGCGTCCCGTGTTGATACCGAGCTTGTTACTGTGACTGAATCAGCCAACCCGGGGGCAGTGAAGATCCTAGTTGACTCTCATGCCCTTGATGCTGCGATCTATGCTAAGCTGAGCGAGCAGGTCAGAGACACTTCGAGAGATGCCGACGATGATGACCTAGAAGAGGTCGGGGAGGACCCGGCGAGGGCGTCGGGGGGTCCTGGAGAAGGCGGTGGTGAGCCCGAGGATCCCAGGAAGGGAGTTGAGAGACCTGCCGAGTAGGATCGTTTTATTCCTTTTGTTGCTTCTATGTGTTTGCTTTTGTGTTGCGTGGGCCAATCGGTCGGCGCATTTGTTCTAGTTTGGACTTTGTAGTTCGGGCGGGGATCGTCTAGTCGACACGTCCTTAGTTTTTCGTATTTTTATTGTGTTCGTCAAAATCTTTTCCCCGGGTTTAAAAGTAATGCAGTTTATCTTTTCAATTTATGTTCTCTGCCTTCCTTTATTCATCGAATATTTTTGCTTTTAAGTGGGAGGTCGAAGATAAAACTTGAGCGGGTAAATGTTTTACTCGGCGTCACCCGTAAAGTAAAATAAAAATGAAAAGTTTGCTCAACTGATTTCGTTGGGCACAAAAGGAATTTCAGTGATCATGATATTTGTTAAAGGGGATTCGATGAAAAGGCATCTTCGACCTCAAAATACCTTCTTCAGATTCACAAGTTTTCTAAAATACAAAAGATTCAGATATCAGGATTCTACAAAAAATTTCGTTTACAAGGAATACCTCGTTTACAAAGTGTTTTCTGAAAAGATGACGCAAAGATGCTTGTCTTACTTGAAAAAATTTTGGCTAGTTGACTCTCTTTAGTTTTGCAATTTCCACCCGGGGA
>CACSLK010027624.1:7807054-7825205 GCA_902706635.1 Striga hermonthica | reverse complement strand
GGTATGTACCAAAGTTGCACAACACACATATACATAAAATATACGTACAATATGCATAAAATACACAATCGAGATTCACGTAATTCAAGTCCACGATACCACATATACATATAATATACACTCGAGTTCAATCGTTTCTCAAAATCGATTTCAAAACCCACATATACATAAAATATACCTAAGATATAGACTTGAGATATTTTCACGAGCAGATCGTTTCTCACGGGCAGAACCCATATATACATAAAATATATCTAAGATATATACCTCAAATATACCTAGTTTTTTTTTTCGTTTTGGTTCAAATTTGATGCTTTCCATGGTCAGTCCGGAAATCGTGCGCAAAAAACATGGAATAGGATAGAGTAAGAGAAGTAACTGATTGTATGCATGAATGCAAATAATCCTTATCTATTAGGTATAATTCCAATTAAAGTGTTATTAAAGGCAATGTTGCAATATATCTCAAATCACGTAGGATGTTAAAAATTTCCCAAACAACAACTATATTTGACGGTTACATTATGATCTAACGGTTACAAACCCGGCGGATGATTCTGTAACAGAATCGTAATATCTTCCTTAACTATAATATCATGTTCAATCTAATAATATCAACTTTCTAATGGGTTGGGTATGTCCTTTCCAATTTTTGGAACCGTTGGTTCCCAAACCAACTTGACTGAAAATTTGAAATACAAAACTAAATTATTCACGAATCTACATATATATAATTGCTGGCTAATCCATTAATAAAATATTTAATAAAATCTCATTTCGATTTCCCACAAAAAATGTTTTTTTTTTTTTTTTTCGATAGATGTATTATAAATCAAAACGCACAACAGTGCAAAAAAGCAGCCCAAGGCTGAATATTACAACCAAGAACTAAAAACTGGGAGGACGGATCGAAAGACCGCCTAGAGCCTCGTTAGCCACGCTAGAATAGAAAAACCTACTACAAACAACTAAAAGACACCAACACAACTAGGATCGCTCCCCACGGGAGAATAGGATCGCCCCCCACGGGGGAATCAGCACAGAGGCCAACGGCCCAGACCAAAAACACAAGACAAAAACAAAAACAGATACTACAACACAAACAAGAACATAATAACTAAATAAACTAAAAGCCCTTCCCCAGCAAACGAGCTAGCCCCAAACCAACAGTATACGATCGACGGAAGACAAATCCAAGCCAAGAAACTGCTACCGAAACTGTAATCAAGCCTATACAGTAAAAGAAACCAAGGTCCGAACCAATTCCGAATCGACCCGACTCCAACCGAGCGAACAAACACCAGCCCCCATCCCAGCCCCACCCGAACCCGTCTAACACCACTAGCCGAGCTCGGGAGAACCGGTCCCCCGCCGCCTAACACCACTAGCCGACATGGGTGGGAGGGGGAGGCGCAATCCGCTACTTCGGCAACCACGGTAAAGGACACGCCCCACCAAGACGCTGCCAAAGCCCTGCCCCACAAATAGACCACACCCCTCGCCACCGCGAATCGTCGGCAACTGGAGGCCGAACTCCACCCCCAGCTCCACCGGAACAGGCGAAGCCAAATGGGAGGGACCCGTAGTTTGCATACCAGAAACAGATCGCAATGGCGACGATGACCACCCGAGGGCCTGCCGACGACCGAATCGCTGACCATCCTCCGCCTAGGATCGAGCGACCGTCTGGAACCACAGACCGACGAACCATCTCCGACCACCCGCAGCAAAAACCAAGGGCTGCCAGTCAGCAGTGATGCGAGCCGTTGAAGACAGCCATTGGCCGGAGCAAAGCAGTCACCGGGGAAGGCCGACTGTCAAGAATATTGAGGAGGCGGCGGATGGAATTTGGGGGTTAGGGTTGAGCGAGAGAGTATATTTTGGCAGTCACCGTTGAAGAAAAGTCAACACACATTTAATGCATACTTTATTTGGAAATTTTTTACTATATGCATTAAATACTTGCATATTTACATTTACTATCCAAATATGATCTTAAAGATTTTTTCCTTAAATAATTTATGCAATGATCTTACTGATATCCATTATAATTAATATTTGTCGAGTAATATTTTTTAACCTTTATTTAATTATATAACACTAATATTTTTTTAAAAAATTAATATCATTTAATATTTAAAAGATAATGATCACATTATTAAATGATTTTATTGATGGTTAGATAATAAAATTATAGCTATTCTTTAAAATTTCGACATGTTATTTATTTGTATATTATTGTCAACTATGATAGTGTTTTTATCACTTTTTTTTGTTATGTTTAAAAAATGAACTTATTGTAAAATATTTTTCTATTGCATAGTAAGTTAAATAAACTATAAGGCCTTAGGATGAAAATTAGAAAAAATCTCTTGATTATGTAAGGGATTTATTTTTTGGCAATTGCTAAATTATTTTTTTTAAAAAAGAATTATTATGAGAAAATTGAATTCTAAAAAACATGTGTGTGTATTTTGTAAATATTTATACTCAAAATTTTATTTTGAATTTCATTAAATAAAGAAGACTACTTCTATAACTTTTATAAATAATAATAATTACATTATATGACTGTAAATTTTATAATAAAATAATAACTGAGTATTATATGGTGAACAATAATTAATATAATTTTTATTTTTTCCTATATCAATGAATAAATATGTATTCTAAAATCAAATAAATATTAGTATGACGTGTTAGCCGAATTATATATTAATTAACATGTTTATTTTTTTGCTTAAATAAATATGTATTCTAAAATCAAATAAATAAATTTTAATTAATATGTATTCTAAAATCAAATAAATATTAGACAATGGGAACATGTTAATTTTGTCTAACCAATGGGACTCTACAATAAGACACAGTTGGTAGTGACTAATCTCTCCGCTCATGTGATTGAATGCAAGATATTGACTGGTGATCATGCTGGCGACACAGTGTTGATTCCTAGAATAAATATTATTCCTTCTGATCTTAGAGTTCCATTTAAGTTTCAACGGCGGCAGTTTCCACTTATGGTTTCGTATGCCATGACCATAAACAAGAGTCAGAGACAGACTTTATCCCACGTTGGTCTTTTTTCTAAAGAAGTCTGTCTTTAGTCATGGTCAATTATATGTTGATGTTTCGCGTGTGACTAATAGAAGGGGGTTGAAGATATTAGTTTGTGAGAATGAGTAGTTACCCGATAATCAAACTCATAATGTTGTGTACAAGGAGGTCTTTAATAATATATGATTGTTTCTTTTTTCAATACTATTTTATTGTACAATTTTCCTGTGTATTGTACAACCCTTATTGAATATTGCATATTAAATTATAATACTCCTCAAATGAATATATCCCGTGTCTCGCACAGGTCACGTACTATATATATCTCGTACATCTTTTTTATTCATTTATATAATTATAAGGCTAGATATATTGCCTTAAAATTTTGCACCCCGTGCATCGCACGGGCTCTGTACTAGTTTATTATGTACATGTAGCATATTTCACTTGAATGATTATTGATATGTATGAATCCAATATTTAATAGTAAAATTTTCTATTTAACTTAAATGTCCATATATATATATATATATAACATTTTTTTTATACAATATAAATTTTATTCCCAAATAAATCGCACGACACAACACAAAATATCATTTACACTTTACATTGTATCAAAAATTTAAAAGTAAAAACCAAAACGAATCATGCATATTGAACAACATAAGGACTATTTACTGTAAATGTATTATGATATCTCAAAACAAAATTTAAAGCTAATACTCATAAAAAATTAATCCCCTTTGTAATAACAATCATTTTATTTCAATATTGAAATCTCTAGAAACTGCACATCAAGTTTGCTACATTAAAAATCATCCAACAAACAACACTAAAAAAAAAAAGACAACCTTNNAAAAAAAAAAAAAAAAAAAATGAAAAACAAACAATAGAGCAATAAAAAGTCTGGACAATAAGAACAAAACATCAAAAACACTCAGAGCAAAAATAGCGGCTGAAATTGTCGTTTCAATCAGAAATAGATACTAAGATTCAGCTAAACAACTTAACTGGACACTAATCATGCCAAGGCTTTTAGTTTAGGTGAGAATCATTCTTACACATGAGCAGTGCCTTCAGCAAATTTAGTGTGCTCACATCTGTACTTCCCATCATACCCGATTCTGAATCCCCTTGGGTCGGCAAATACATTCTCTAGCAGCTGATTTTGGGCTGGAACCAGACTTTTATAGACTTTTATAACCTGATGATTTCGGACTTTTATCGGCAAACTTGACAGAATCTTCAACAATTTCTTCAATCTTCTTCTCGAAGGCCTTCAAATTCAAATCTGCTTCACTTGCCAATTTTTTTTTTCAGTTATGTTTTTCTTTAATACAGTGATTGGATCTCTTGTGGTGTAACGAGCCTTCTCAAGTGTCAAAAGTAAAAAATGCAATTATAATATGGACTTCCCGATTTTTACATGAGCAATATATAAAAGCTACACCATTATTTTTAGTCTAATAACATAAACATTGTAACTTTCTTTCTGAAGCTAATTGGTGTCCCCTTAGGTGCTACTACAAAGTATTGTACTTCCACAAATGCATTTCTCCATAGATGAATTTTGGTAAATACAAACAAATGGCACATCAGCATTTATATTTTTGCTACAAAGTACACACTTGTACTATCCTAAGTAGGGATCAGTAATTCACTTCTTATTTTTTTTAGTAACCACAAAAATCACATAAATGTCCATGCTTCACTCTCTAGCTGGTAATGTGGAGATATTATCATAATCCACAAGGACAATTACAAAAACTTTTCACTAAGGTTTAGTCATAACATAAATGGTGTTGGTAAACCGTCAGAATTTATAAACACAGTTTTGTTGTCTGCATTTTACCTGACAATGGCGGCTGGCGGTGTTCACACCCGACGCACGCCTTCTTCATTCGCAGCAATGCACGGGTCCCGGGGGAGTACACATCCAACGACTTTATCACAAAACCCCTGCCCTTAGTCCTCTTCAGAAACCCCTCCATAAGCGATTTGCAGATCAAAAACATAAAATTAGTTCTAGCACAATTAAAAATAGAGGTAAGAATCAAAATTCATTAACTACACTACCAATTAGAAATTGCAATTTTCACATCAAAATAAAAAAATTCATTAAAAAAACAGTAAATTTACCCTGACGAACCAATTTGCACATCAAAACATTTTTTTTTTTTAAAAAAAACAACAAATTTACCCTAATGAATCAACCGCAGTTCATCATCCGCCGGAAGTCGCCGAAGTTGTCCCTCCGGTCGCCACCTAAGTTGACCCTGGCGATCATACTCAGGTGCTCCTATGGCGTCTTCACCTACTTAAGCCCCAGCGCCGCTTGCATCGACCTCAGTTCATCTGTCGTGATGAACCTGCCTCCTCCCATCAAAAAACCTAAACACCTCCCGCACGTCCTCTTCACCGCCGTCCCCCTCCTCGCCTCTGTCGTCTTCCATTGCTCGTACATGGCGCCGAACTCTTCGACGTCCACCTAGGCGTCCCTGTCGGCATAAATCTTCCCGATCATCGCCCACAACTTCTTCTCTGGCACTTAGATCCCGAGATTCTCTAGCGACTCGCTGAGCTCCTCCCGGCTGATGTTGCCATCGCCGTTCATCGAACATGGAGAAGACGATGGAGCTCCACCGTGCCTATATCCACATGAGCCCTAATTGGAGAAATGGTTTGAAATTGATTTGGGAGAATTATTTTGGATGGATATGTTTGGATTTGATTTTGGGAGATTTGGTTTTGGGAGGTCTCCGGACAACAATGGCCATCGTGTGGAAACCAGCTAGGAACTTTTCTATTAGAGTGATCGGGCCAAACATTTTCCAGTTCTTGTTTCAGTGTGAGGAAGACAAACTGAAGGTGCTGAAGGGAAAAACATGGACGTTTGACGGTCAATACTTAATCCTTAAAGAATGGCGAAAAGGGGAAACTGACTTCAGGGATGATGAATTGAAGGTGGATTTATGGGTTCAAATCCACAAGTTGCTGTTGCACTTGATATCTGCAGAAACAGGTGTCAAAATTGGGAAATTATTCAGCAATGTGTTAGATGTGGTGGCTCCAGATGCGAGATCTAATGATGGTAGAATAGTCAAGATATTAGCAGAGGTGAAAGTGTCTGAACCGCTTCCTAGAGGAACCATGATCAAATTAGGAAGGGAAGAACACTGGGTTGAGTTTAGATATGAAAAGTTGCTGGGGTTCTGCTTTTATTGTGGTAGAATAGGACATAATGAGAGACAATATGATACAAAAAAAGAAGATATCCAAAGGAATGTGTTCAAAACTGGACAGTATGGGGACTGGCTAAGAGCAATGGGGGGTGGGTTTGAGGATTTGAGGGACAAGAAGTCATCTACCCCTAGTAACTCTCCAAATATGGTGTCTTTAGCCAGCCAAATGCATCAACCTGGGGTAGAGTTGGGTGGGGTTAGCAAAGATGAGAGGTCTATAGCGGTTGTTAACCATGAGAGTGAAAAGGGGGGAAAGTCAAGTGGGGATGGATATAAGACTCCTCTAAAGGTAGGTAAAAGTTTTGAGGAGGGAGGGGAGCTGGGCATGAATGCTACACCTAAACCAATAGATAAAGGGCCTAGTTTGGTGCCTATGGAAGTTGATGCTCTCAAGGAAACTGGGGTTTCTGGGGAACTAGTGGAGGTGGAAGTGCAGTCTGGCAATATTGCAAACAATAATACCAAGGCTCCTAAAACTTTCACTAGAATCCCCAGAAATAAGAAAGAAGAAAAACATGAGAAAGCTACTGATATTGTTTCTAATCCTGGGTCTAGCTCTGTTTGTTTTTCTCTGAACTTCTTAAAAAGGAAAACTGAAAAATTGCCTGTGGTGTGTGATGATATGATTGAATCAGATTTTAAAAGATCAAAAAACTATAAAAATCAAACTGATGAAATGGTGGAGGAAACCAACCAAAAGTGGTCCCAAGTTTCCAAATGAGAGTCATGGTGTGGAATTGTAGAGGTTTGGGGGGACCCTGTACAATTTTCCAGTTGAAGGAAAAAGTAAAGTCCTACCCCCCTGATTTTCTCTTCTTATCTGAAACCAAAAAGAAAAAACCTTTTATTGCTACTGTCTGTAAATATCTCCCTTTTGAATCTAGGTGGTTTTGTGTGGATTATGTGGGATCCAGAGGGGTCTTTTGCTTTGTTGGTCCTCTAAAATTACTATTATAAAAATTATTAATAATTTTTTTAGTTTGGAAGTTAAATTCAGTTTGAATGGTAGCTCTGATTATATGTGGGGAATTTTTGTCTATGCTAGTGTGAATTTTGTTGAAAGACAGTTTCAGTGGGAGCTCCTTAATAGGCACCAACTGAGATGGGGGGATTTCAACGATATACTATCTAATAAGGAGAAGAGAGGTGGAGTATCTAGAGAGGAGCATAGCTTTATTAATTTTAGGAATTTCCTTGCCAACCTGGGAGTGATTGAATGTCCTCTAGTTGGGTATCCCTTTACTTGGTCAAACCTCAGACAGGGGTTGGACTTTGTAGAAGAGAAGCTTGATAGAGTGTGTGTTACCCCTGAATTGCTCTTACAGTTCCCTGTTGTGCATGTTCTGAATGTTCCTTTGATATCTTCAGATCACAGTCTCTTGTTAGTAGAAATTATCAAGGAGAAGGAGACTACAAAGGGCAGATTCATGTTTGATAATAGATGGCCTAAATTAGAAGGATATCAGGAGCATCTCACTGAGGTTTGGAAGAAAGATTTGCAGGGGCCTGCTTTGTATAGTTTTCAGAAAAAACTCAGGCATGTTAGGTTCAGCTTGTTGGGGTGGGTGGCTAGACAGAAATCCAATTCTGCAAAGGTGATCCAAGAGTGCAATGCTAAACTTGAAATGCTAGGACAACATGGGGGTGGTAGGGATTGGGTAGAATGGCAGAACTGCAAGAGTTTGTTGCATACTGCTTACAAGGAGGAGGAGACTTACTGGAGAAACAAATCTAGAGTTACATGGTTGAGAGAGGGGGACAGAAATACTAGGTTCTTTCAAGTTTGTGTTCAACAGAGAAGGCAGAGGAACAGTCTTGATCATCTCATTAGTAGAACAGGGGTGGCTTGTCAAAACAAGAATGATATTGTCAGAGAAGTGGAGGACTTTTTTGCTCAGTTTCTCAAATCAGAAAGGATTGGGTGTGATGAATCTGTGTTTCAAGGGATTCCTAGAACCATAACCGCTGAAATGAATCAAAGCCTAATCAAGCCAGTGACTGAAACAGAAGTCAAGCAAGCACTGTGGGCTATGGATCCCAATAAGGCACCAGGTATTGATGGTTACTCTCCTTTCTTTTTCCAATCAGCATGGGATATTATTAAAGGGGATTTGTTTTCTGCTGTTTCAAACTTTTTCTCTTCTAGTTGTATCCCTAAGGCCACAAATCACACTGTCATAACATTAATCCCCAAAATTAAAAAGCCTACAAATATTGTGCATTATAGACCTATTAGTTTGTGTACTATTACCTATAAACTTATAGCTAAAATCTTAGCTAATAGACTGAAAGAGGTGCTCCATTGTTGTATCTCTCCTGCCCAAGCTGCATTTGTGCCTGGTAGACAAATTCTAGACAATTGTATTATTGCCAATGAATGTGTCCATTTTCTTAATACCAGGCACAAAGGGAAATCTTGCTTCATGGCCTTAAAACTTGACATGGAGAAGGCTTATGATAGATTAGAGTGGGGCTTTTTGATTAAAGTCTGTAGATATATGGGTTTTTCTGACATCTTTCTTAGATGGATAACAGCCTGCATTAGTACATCTTTTTTCTCTTTCAACTTTGGGGGGCAGATTTTGGGGCATGTAGTTCCCTCTAGGGGACTTAGGCAAGGTTGTCCCCTATCTCCATATTTATTTGTCATTGCTTCTGAAGTTCTTTCTAACCTTATATCCAAAGCTTGTGCTTCTAAGACCCTTTGTGGAGTTAAAATTAGTAGGCATTCTCCTCCAATCTCTCACCTATTTTTCGCTGATGATGCCTTGCTATTTTGTAAAGCTGATTTATCTCAAGCTACTCTGATTTTTGACATTATCCAGTCTTATTGTTCAGCCTCGGGGCAAGCTGTAAATCTCCATAAATCCAATATTTTCTTTTCTAAAAATTCTGCTGATTCTTTGAGGAAGGAGATTTGTAATGTATTCCCTGGTATTGCACTAGCAAAATTTTCTAGATATCTGGGGCTTCCTCTAGGAATTGGAAAATCCAAAAAAGATACTTTATTTTGTTAAAGAATGTGTAATTTCAAAAATTGCCAATTGGAAAAATAAATATCTTAGTGAGGCAGGGAGGGAGGTGCTAATTAAAACAGTTCTTGCTGCTATGCCTACTTATGTTATGTCTGTATATAAGCTTCCTATTGGGTTATGTGCTGATATCTGTAAATGTGTAGCAAATTTCTGGTGGGGGAGGACTGAGGAAGGAGGAAACAAGATTCACTGGCTGAAATGGAGCAAGATGGTCACTCCTAAATCAGATGGAGGATTGGGGTTCAGAAATCTTGAGGATTTCAACTCTGCTCTTATCTTCAAGCAAATCTGGAGGGTGCTCACAAAACCAAATCTATTGATGAGCCAAGTGATAAAAGGCAGGTATTTCTTTAATCAGAATTTAATGCATGTGAAAAAGAAGGATACAGACTCATGGATGTGGAAAGGATGGTTGGAGACTAGGAAATTTTTGGAGCTGGGGGCTAGGTTTATGATAGGAAATGGTTTGGCTATTGAAATTTCGGAATCCCCTTGGATACCCAATGTGCCAAAGTTCAAACCAATTGGGGGGGCAAATGTGGATAGAAATGGGATTAGGAAAGTAGCTGATTTGATAAATGCAGACAGGAGGGAATGGAATAGAGAGTTAATTATTCAAAATTTTTCCCCTCTTGAAGCAGAAAATATTCTGAAGCTTAACATCAGCAAAGTGGATGCAAAAGATAGATTGATTTAGCAGCCATACAAGAAAGGGATCTTTACTGTTAAATCTGTCTATCAGGTTATACAAACTCATAGGAGAATTTTGGAAGGCCATGAGGGTAGTAGTAGGGGTAGGCAGAACCAGAGAAGTATGTGGCATGTCACATGGAGTTTACCTATTAAGAATAAAATTAAAAATTTTGTGTGGAGGTGTTTCCATAACTGTTTGGGAACCAAGGTGAACTTAGCTAAAAGAGGAAGAGTGGGGGATACTGTTTGTGAGGGCTGTGGAGAGGGGGATGAAACTCTGGAACACATGATGTTCTATTGTGGTAGGGTAAAGAATGTGTGGAAGGTGGCTGGTTTAGAATGGTGTTGCTTGCAGAAGGGGGAGATGAACTTTAGAGATTGGTGGGAAGAAGTATGTAAGGTGAAGGCTGAAAGTTGTGGCAAAGATAGGGTTGCATTATCCACATACATCTTATGGTGGCTGTGGAAAACTAGGAATGGATGGGTGTTTAATGGGGAGTGGGTTTCTGAGAAACAATTGGTGGATTGTGCTTATAGAGAGTGGATTGAATATGATAATATTGTCTCATATGGGTTAATTGCAGGGCCAGGCCTCAACTCTAATACCAGGGAGGATACTGAAGACTTGCAAGGGGTAGGGGAACATTCAAATGTTCTCAGTGCTAATGGGTCTTCAGAATCAGGCTTTCAGGTAGTAGGGTTGGCTTATCACAACAATATTAAGGTTAGCAGATAGGAATTCACAGGACAGTGCAGATGAGAAATTGAAGAAAAAATGTTTATATCAATGAGGGCTTGGTTGTTAGAGGGGAGAGCTGCAGGATGGCAGGAAATCAAGTGGCATACTCATAATCTGCAATTGAAGAAGAAACTGATGGGGCAAGCTCTGGTCAATGTGGAGGCACTTGTACTAGTGGAGGACATCTTGAGCCTTTTGAAGATTATGGGATCGTGGTCTTGGGTTTAATTTAGTTTATGTAACATACTTTTTTGTTTTGTGACTTCTTTATGTAACAGACTTGTTATCTGGTCATTTGTCTCTTTTCCTTTTGTATTGGTATTGGCCTGTATAGGTCTTATAAGGGGGTTCGGTTTGCTTCCCTCTACTGGGGTCCTAGGGTGCAATTATGTGATCTTGGGGAACCAGTTGTAGCCCGTTGGCTCACGGATGTACATTTTTTTAGTTTTAATAATATATTTGATGTTTGGCAAAAAAAAAAAGACTTGTTCAAATATGATTTTGGGAGAGATGCGAGACAGATATTATTGATGGTTTTAATAAAATCTTATTTTATTTATTTCCTTTTCTGTTTGTAACAAAGTAACACGAATATTCTGTTAACCGCATTTTTTGGCCGTATATATCTCGTACATATTTTATTGATTTTTTTAATCTTTTTGTAACAACACAATGAAACAATTTTGTCGCAATTTTGACCATGCCCTATATTGTACAGATCTTGTTGACTCTTAAAATTCGAATTTTAAAAAAATGACCGCCATATCTCAAATAATTTACTAATAAAAGTAAAGACAAATTTATTTGGCGGGATTTTAGTTTCTTTTTTAAGTAAATGTCAAACCTTTTTATATGTATATAGATAAGGAATAAAATAACCTATTCATATTAAATGGAAATTAACAACGTCATAATGAGGATTGACAAGACATTTTATGTAAAGTAGGTTATTGCATAATATAGAAATATTAAACATAATTAATGAATTTAGCAATAAAATAAATAAATAAAATCTATATGACAAATAAAAAAAAGACAGCAATTTATGTGGGCCATATTGCACATTATCCAATATAGAAAGAAATAATTTGATTTTTCTGTCATTATCCACACATTCAATTTTTACCAAGACATTTGCCTTTATATTTAAAACGATTATTGTGTAAAAGTTTTAAAAATAAAAATTCCTACGGATTCTTTCATTTAGTTAAACAAAATCTGAAAACACTTTTCATTCTAATTTTTTATTTCAGACAAAATATATCAAATTTTCTCCAAATTCGTAGCTATGAGAAGGTTGATTGGATATAACATAGTGCGCAACAAAAGACATCATGCTTTAACCGACAATGGAACATGCCAAACATGTAACATTTTTACAAATTCTTTGTTATTTTCATACCTTCTTTCATCCATTTTTTTTTTCACAAATAGAACAATGGTTACAACAATGAACTCATGAACAAATATTATTATATCAAAACAAATAATTATTGATTACTATACTTATGTTTTATTTTCTTTATCTGATCTGCTGGTACTGAATTCAAACTCCATTTATTTTAATTGTTTTCCTGTACAAATCAGATTTCATATACTAATGGCAGTCTTGAATCCAAACATATATATTCCATGTTTGTGCAAATCAACAAGGCAGTCTTAAATTCGAACACGTTACTTATTTTTTGAAATTTGTTATATAAAAATAAATAAAGCTCTGAATTTGCATACATCTTAGTCTCAAGTCCTCATATTCAATATCTTTGTAGCAACACTAGATATTTTTGTCATAAGCACTTACATAATCTCTCTGTATATTAATTCAAAATGTGTTGAGACTAGGGATGTTTATCGGTCGGTTCGGTCGACCGACCGAGCCGAACTACAAAACCGAATTAACCCATTTATTAAATTTAAAAAACTGAACCGACCGAATTAAGTGCATAAAATTGAAGTATAACCGAACCGATTTTTTCGGTCGGTTAACCGAAATTTTACAAAAAAAATAAAGAAAAAAAAATATATATATTTTTTTTTTATGATTGTTTACTGGGCAAACACAATTGTCCATTCAACACAAATACAACCTATAACCATATCCAAATTAAACATTTCATTCCAAATCCAACCAGTCCAAGCTAAAAATGATAAAAAAAACAGCCCAAAGGCCTAAGTTCATATGAATTACATTTATTCAAACATCCCATAAAACCAATTTGTTTGGGACTTTCATAACCTTCATACCTTCAGCTCTTTCTTTCAAAATTTGCATAAGAACAACTACAGATCCAAATGGATCACAACAATTGAAAAAAAAAGTGACCAACGAAATAGACGAATCGACGACCATAAATGAAAATTTGTCTTGAACTTACCAAAAGAGACGAATTGGCGACCGGAGAAAAAGAGTTATTGAGTCTTGACCGACGACAAGGAGTCGTAGGCTCGTAGACGCAACTTTGAGGGCAGAGGATTTAGGGACGAATTGACGATTTGAAGGATGGATCGGATTGGGATGATTTGTGGCGGAGGAGCAACGCCAGCGGCATAAGATTTGGGGACGGCGGAGGGTTAGGGAGAGGACGACTGAGAGTTTGAGACTTTGAGTAGGGGAGAATCGAGTGCATCTGTTTTCTGTATTTTGCAATCTGTTAAGAAATAGGGTTAGAAATATTATATTATAATATATAATATAATAATATATATTATTATATATTTAAATATATATATTATTCGGTTGGTTAGGTTATTTCGGACATTTGAAGTCCAGAAACCGTTGAAGTCCAGAAACCGAAACCGACCGAATTAACCGAATAGTTAAATGCTAAAAACTGAAAACCGACCGAACCGGTCAAAAACCGAACCGAAATTATTGGTTTGGTCGGTTTCGGTCGGTTCGGTCGATTTTAGTCGAACAATGCACACTCCTAGTTTAGACTAATAATTAGCAGACTTACATGCTTCAGGATCTTATGTGTCAAAATTACATATTGCATTATTTGGCTTGGGTAAATTTTAATTTACTTCCAATCCTAAAATAATTAGGTTCAGACTATCTATTAAAATGTCTATTATTTATGGTTACAAGTATTAATTGAAAATTAATATAATTAGTAGAATCTTGTGCACATGCACAGATGTACATAAAATATTATAAGTAATATTTGGGAATTTAATATTAAAATTCTAGATAATAAACATATTATATTTTCAAAAATTTGATTATTAGAAAAAATAAATTAACGATTTTATTATTATGAACAATTGTTTATTATCATTAGATAATAACAGTGAAAAAATAAATTAACGATTTTATTATTATGAACAATTGTTTATTATCATTAGATAATAACAGTTCGATTATTATTATTATTATTATTATTATTATTATTATTATTATTAAACAACAATTGTTTATAAGATTCTAAAGTTGTTTGACTATGCTATTAAAACAATTTATTTATTGTTTTTAAAGAAATATTTTCATGAAATACAAATGAAAGAAAAATATAATATTGATGTTAATATAAATAACTTGAAACAATTGTTTATAATTATGTAATTTATATTTATTGTGAATTATTATTAGTTGGTATTAGCAATAACTATTATAAGATATTATAGAAAATACATGATTACACTTAATATGATGTATTAATATGAGAAGTAAAAAATTATTAATGATAAATTTTGTAACCGAAATAGAGGGAAAATTTTAAAGTTTTATTAAATATGTAAAATTAAATGCTAAGTTAGCAATTATATATTATTATTAAAAAATAATTGTTTATAAGATTGTAAAGTTGTTTGACTATGCTATTAAAAGAATTTACTAATTGTTTTTAAAGATAATTTTTCATGAAGTACAAAAGAAAAAGATAATATTGATGTTAAAATAATAACTTGAAACAATTGTGTATAATTATGTAATTTATATTTAATGTGAATTATTATTAGTTGGTATTAACAATAACTATTATATAATATAATAAAAACATACATGATTACACTTAATAGGATGTATTAATGTGAGAAGTAAATAAATATTAATGATAAATTTTGTAACCGAAAATGGAGGGAAAACTTTAGAAGTTTTATTAAATAGGTTTTATTAAATGCTATATGCCAGCAATTATATATATAGATTTCTTATTATAACCATCAAATTGTTAATATATTTTAAATGTTAATAACTTTTAATTTTTTATCAGTTTTACATGTATAATATATCAGATTAATCATCTATTGATGAATTTCGATTTAACATCCATATTGTATGTGTAAAAAAATAGATTATATTTAATTTTTTTAAATTTTTTTAAATCCTATATGATCTATAGTACAAATTACTATAATTATTAAAATGTCTTTGAAGATAATGAGTTATGGTGATTGACGTTGTGATGATAAGAAAACAAACGTTGTTTATACAGAAGCATAGTTTTTAAACCTCGCATTCGACTGGATAGCTACTGGCTTTTAACCTTTTCCACTTTCCTTTCGCTCTGGCCCCGGCCCGGTAATCGACCGGGGCAGGTCTCCAGATCACCGGGTCAATTGCTGAACCGGATAATTAATTTTAAAATTTATAAAATTATATATAGAGTATTTTGTGATATATAAATACAATAATGCTCACCTACCCACGGTGGGCACATCTTAATATGTCCACCGCTTATGTGGCATGCACATATTGGTGATGTATTTTTTTGAACATATTAACATCACTAATGTGTGCATGACACATAAGCGGTGGACATATTAAGATGTGCCCACCGTGGGTATGTGAGCATTACTCTATATAAATATACAACAAAATAACAAATTTAAATGTTTTGTATGTAAAATTTGTAGATTAAAGTGGTAATAATATGTATATATTTACCATATAAATATATATACACAATTTTATTTTGTAAAAAGAAAAAAAAAATAAAAAACAAAAAAAATAAAAAATATATATAGGGACCGGGTCAACCGGGTTGACCCAACCGGGTCAATGCCCCGGGTCGACCGGGTCAAGGCCGGGTCGGCCGAGTTTTGACTGGGTTTGACCGGGTCTGTTGTTGCCCGGTCCAATTAGCCCACCCGGACCGGTTCTGGGTCGACCCGCTGGGTCGGTCCGGGTCACAAAACATTGTACAAAAGTATTTAATAATATTTTGTTTTTCTTTCTTAAAGTATATCTCAAGTGATTATAGTGATTATGCTATGATTTTTTACTATTATTCATATTTTTCTATTATTTTTTCCTTTATTGTATTATTTTCCGTGCAAATACACGAGTTAAAAACTAATAAGCTTAATTGGACTCATTCAATTAATAGATTTAATTCATTATTTGAATTCAGCTTATTTAAGTAATCGAATACATCATTTTAATTTAATACGTCACATAGTATTATTTCCATGTCCCACAGAGTAGACATGTTAATTTAATACGTCACCTGCAATTTATTATGATTGGTAGGTGAATATACTAAGAGCTTGCTTGTTTATGAGTTAACTAGTAAAGAGCCCGTGCGATGTACGGGGTGCACAATTTTAAGGTCATTTATCCATTCTTATAATTATATAAACGAATAAAAAAAATATACGGGATATATATAGTACGTGACCTGTAATAGGCCAAAATGTGAACACGGGTGATGCACGGGGTGCACAATTTTAAGGTCATTTATTAGTGCATACCCCGTGCGATGCACGTGATACATATCATAAATCAATTATTTTTATAGGACTTGTACGTCTAGACAAAAAAAAAAAGTTTGGATCATCCATATTTCACATCTTTTAATAAGTGACGTTTATTTAAGCCAAAAATTAACATGTTAATTGATATATAATTCCGCTAACACGTCATACTAATATTTATTTGATTTTAGAATACATATTTATTCATTGATATAGGAAAAAATAAAAATTTTATTAATTATTGTTCACCATATAATACTTAATTATTATTTTATTATAAAATTTACAGTCATATAACGTAATTATTATTATTTATAAAATTTATATAAGTAGTCTTCTTTATGTAATGAAATTCAAAATAAAATTTTGAGTATAAATGTTTACAAAATACACACACATGTTTTTTAGAATTCAATTTTCTCATAATAATTCTTTTTTTTAAAAGAAAAATGATTTAGCAATTGCCAAAAAATAAATTCCTTACATAATCAAGAGATTTTTTCTAATTTTCATCCTAAGGCTTTATAGTTTATTTAACATACTATGCAATAAAAAATATTTTACAATAAGTTCATTTTTGAAACATAACAAAAAAAAGTGATAAAAACACTATCATAGTTGACAATAATATACAAATAAATAACATGTCAAAATTTTAAAGAATAACTATAATTTTATTATCTAACCATCAATAAAATTATTTAATGATGTGATTATTATCTTTTAAATAATAAATAATATTAATTTTTTAAAAAAATATTAGTGTTATATAATTAAATAAAGGTTAAAAAATATTACTCGACAAATATTAATTATAATGGATATCAGTAAAATCATTGCATAAATTATTTAAGGAAAAAATATTGAAGATCATATTTAGATAGTAAATGTAAATATGCAAGCATTTAATGCATATAGTAAAAAAATTCCAAATAAAGTATGCATTAAATGTGTGTTGTCTTTTCTTGCTACTGTTTTTGATAAATAGGTTGACTTTTAATATATATATAGATTTACGTATTTTTATCTCAACTCAAAATCTAACTCAACTTCACTATTTTTAACATTATTTATATAATCAAATAATACAAACCAATCATTATTACATATCACATCAACTTTAATTAACTATTCATCTACTCACATAATTTTAATTACCTATCATTTACAATCATTTATTTATTACTTTTACATCAAATCAATTTTAATTATTTTATTTTATATATTATTTTAATACATTTTTAAAATTCCACTAACAATTAATCATACCACATTTTAAAATTAATTATAGTTAACCAAAATAATTCATTTTGAACAAATTATTCCATAAACAATCAAGCACTAAATAAACTGAAATAAAATAAACCAAAACAAGCAAAAAAATAACAAATAAAAGAGAACCTTTTTACCAACAGGTTGGCTAAGTGGTAAGCATTTTGATGTCGCTTAAGCAATGTGTCAGATTCGTGGTGTCGGGTTCGTGGTGTCGGGTTCAAGCCCTTGTGGATGCAGAAAACTTTTGTTGGGAGACTCAGGAATTCCAGATCGAAGAAGAGGCAGATCAAAATATGGTGCGGAATGGAAGCAAAAAATCCTTGTTGGGAGACTCACCTCCACTGCCAGGTGTGCGACCCGAGTCGACCAACGAATTAGTTGGAGATAGCTCCGAATACCGTGGTTGACAAAAA
>CACSLK010027624.1:7762030-7773315 GCA_902706635.1 Striga hermonthica | reverse complement strand
GATATCTCGAGTCGACTGAAGTAGTCTCGGGGCTCATGGATCCCTGACGACTCCTATACACTTCAACATATCAGAGGGAAGCTATTAAAGGATAAGAAGGAATCTAAATGCTGACTAGGATATTGGCGGAAACCGACCGGGGCATTCTGGACATTTCCAGTAAGTCGGCCAATGCATTTTGGGGACTCCAGGTAAATGTTTTACTTCTATATAAAGGAGCTGAGGTAACTCCAAAACCCTAACTCCCATTCATTCTATACTTTCCTCCATTACTGTTGCTGCTCTCAAGGCAGCTTCCTTCATCTCATCTCTTTCACATACTGACTTGAGCATCCGAGGCTTTACGCCGAAAACCCCTCCGGCGTTGAGTTCTTGCAGGTTTTCTCGAAGGTTCAACAACGGTTTGGAGGCTATCGAGTCAGATCGGAGCTCATTCCAAATCTGGGCGGTTTTCTATCGGTTCACTCCAGATCTGAGAGGAGACCCATCAATTTAAATATTGGTTTTTCATTAGAATTTTTCAGTGAATTCCGACGCAATTACTCATTTTAAATCAAAATTTTTATTGAATCTTGGCAATTCTAACAGTTGAAATATAAGTGAAAATAAAAATTCTTATGGAAATTGTGTATTCCATTAGCGAATAGCTAAAACTAATTTAATTAAATGACAACGAATAATTGATGTATTAATACCTTAACTAGCTGATTGTATTAACTGAACATGCAAAATATTTGATAAATAAATTTGACTGGTAAATAACTGAATTTATAATTATATATTCACAAACCTCCTATATTGAGATTTTTCAAAGTTATTTTTACTATATAATTTATTTTTTAAGCTGCTAATTATTAAATAAGTAAAATTATAGGTTATGGCGGGTCAAACTTCTTATTCACAACAAAAACTCTCTATATACTATGTGTTAGGGTCATTCATTGATCAGAATTGATCATTTATTTTTGTTTTAAAATATATCATGCATACATGTTAATATAAATAAATAATATCATCATGGTTCCGTATAACATATAAATACTATATATATATATATATAATACTTGTGTATATACATTTACTAATATATCATATATGTATATATATTATTTGTTAACACAATTAATTTTGTCAAACACAAAATACGGATTGTTAGCAATTGAATACGCATTTGAAATTAATCAAACACACAAATTGCATATGAACATTAATTGAAATGTTTGCTAAGCTATGACTCTTAATCATTTTCAAGAATATCGTTGACAAATGAAATGATAGATTTTTTGGAAGGTCATTGTGACAAAGTATATTTTATTTAATCTGTCTGACTTAATTGTATTAAGAAAAAAAAAAAATTACTATCTCATTGGTTTACCTTAAATAGCTTATTAGCCACTTGTTAAGTAAGATTTTTATAAAATATTTTAAGGGTCAATGTACAACGGGTTGTCGTGTTTGTGTTAATTAATCATATCTATATATATATATAATTGCTGGCATATAGTATTTAATAAAACATTTAATAAAACCTCAATTTATTTTCCCGCTCATTTTTTCAATTAATGTAAAACCGTTACATTATACATTAATAAAGTGTAATGATAATTTGAATATAATTTATTCACTACTAACACTAATTGATTACAACTTTACATTAAATAGTATGTAGAAGTTACATACTTATAAAAAATTGTATAGCAATTTTTTTTTCTTTAAAATACTTTTTCTAAAATGAAATATTTTTGTTCTTTTTAAGCGATTTTTATCTAATATTAGTTAATTGACATGAGTGTCATAATTAAACATCTTAAAATCACATAAACAAATGTTATAACAATGATAAAAATAATTGTAATATTTTTCTAACTAAGTAATTGTATGGTTCATCTAAGTTACTAAATTATATTAGCCATTAAATGTATGACATCAATATAAAGATTCATACGTAAGTTAAATAAATTATATTTAACTTACACATTTGTATGTAGTTAGAATTTAAAATGTAATACATCAATTATCTAATATAAAATTTTTATATATTATATACATAAATATAATATATAAATTTTTATTTTTCTTTGTGCATGTGCACAAGATGAATACTAGTTAAGACCTCATTAGCACAACGAGACACTAATTAATTGTCTACATGTGCTCACGTAATGCCAATTATGCCATAGCTCTAAATTTCAACTCCATTAATTCTCATTTTTCTTGAGGATAGTTGTTACACGAAACGAGTTGTTCGTAAACTCGGATTTTATATGATCTTTGGTTTAAAGTTTGCTTAATTAACCTAGTGTTTTTTAGACTTAAAGTTCGTGAGTAGAGTTGATAATCTATTGCTTTTTAGACTTAAACGGACATGACATGTAAAAATAATTTATTTATTATCTATGTCTCGTGCATTGCACATGGTACATACTAGTCTGGTGAAAAAATATAGTTGTCTAACCGTTAGATATGTTTAATATCAGTCATACTGCAATATAAAAATATAGTTGTCTAATCGTTAGATATATTTAATATCAGTCATACTGCAATATAAAATATGGACTCGGAAATGATGTGATGTGAAAATTAGTTATAAATGTCACGAAATAAACGTCCACCAACCACAATTTATATTACGCATACGATTAATAACTATTTTGCTCTTGATGTAATTATATATTTAAATATAGTGTATTTGAACTGGGGGGAAAAGTGTGGTCCCACCAGATGAAGCGCACCATATATAAGAGGGTGAGTCTAGATGCACCTTAGTGAAGTTCCATCACAAGGGTGAGCTTAGATGCACCTTAGTGAGGTTACATCACAAAATCAATTGGTGATTGGGAAGTAGCTTACTGCTTATATACTAGACTCCTTTCCCTATAGAATTAATGTGGGACAACTCACAAGTGATATTCAAACATAGTGTCGTAAAAAACTTTTCTATAGTAGGAACTTCATCTATAACCAAATTTATTTCAAGATAATTTGTTTTATGTTGTCTTTCTTTTTCTATAGTTTTATGAAAAATTATGCTTGATGCTATCAACAACATATGTCTATGAAGAAATAATAATAATAATAATAATAACAATAATAACAATAATAATAATAATCCTCCCTATATATTAATACAGAACGCGCTGACCCTACGTGGCTGCTTCTGGTGCTTCGGAATCCTATGTGGCAAAATTACATGCTTCGTAATTAGACTTGGGTAAATTTTAATTTAATTCCAAATTAAAAATAATTAGGTTCGAATTACCATAAATATGTTGATTATTTATGGTCATGTTACATGTATTAATTGTATTTTAATATCATTCCTTATTATAACTATTGAATTGTATATACATTTTAAAAGTTAATAACTTTTGTATTTTTTATCAGTTTTACATATATAATATATCAAATTAATCTTCTTTTGATGAGCTTCAATTTAACATCCATATTATATGTATAAAAAAATATTTTATATTTATCTTTATAATAATAATAAATATATTTTGAATATTAATTAGAAAAATAAAATTATTTATCAACTAATATATTTATATTTCAAGTAGTTATATGTTATAAGTTATAACAACTAATATAATATAACACATGTAAGTCATAAGTAACACATATCATTCTAAAATATATAGTAATATATTTTTTTTTTTTTTTGTAAAAAAGTAAACTAAATTTAATATAGTTTCTCATTAATTTTAAAATTTAAGAATAATTTTTTAACAAGCACCCGTGTAATACACGGGTGTTATACTATAATCAAAGAAAACAGAAAAAATCAAAGTTTCTAGTTCAAATAAATAAGCCTTAATTAATTACAATTGCGTCTTCCAAATAACACGGGCTCGAAAAGTATATATTAAAGTTCAGATTCATTGGATTATAGAGCAATTTGGACTTACGGTGCAAAGTCAAAACTTTTATCCTATTTAACAATGTGATAATTATTAATTATTAATGTTATAATAATATCAATATGATCTACTATTCTTGAAACAAATATGAAGTTGAACGCATGTGTGTACTTCTGATTTTTTTTTTTTTTTGGTAGCCGGCCATGGTTCTGAAGTTATGCCCCGACTAATTCGTTGGCAGACTCGAGTCGCACACCTGGCAGTGGTGGGTGAGTCTCCCAACAAGGATTTTCTGCATCCACAAGGACTCGAACCCAAAACTTTACTTAAACGACATCAAGTTGCTTACCACTTGAATTAACTCTTGTGAGTTTTGATAATTAACAACATAAAAACATTGTGATAATATGTAAAATATATATAAATTGTATCACAAGTTTAGCTACAACACAAAAATTGTTTCAACTAAATTATAGTGTTATTTATATAGATTTCGACCTCAGTTTCTTACGTATTTACGCTTGCAATTTTATTGTAACTACAAAAAATTCCATGTATGTTATATTAAAAACTCCTAGAAATATTAAATTGAATTACAATTTTCAAATGGGACAAGAAATTTGGAAAAAAAACTACATAATAAAAATAAAAACTCTTGGAATATTTAATTAAATTAGATTATGAGATGGAACAAGGAAAAATGGAGGAAACTGCATTAAAATAAATAAATTGTCCTAAAATCTACTAAATTTGATTATTGAAATGGGCAAAAATATATGGAAAAAATTGGGTCAATTATATGTATCGGGCTAACAGATCAAGGGCCGACTCCTAATAGACTGGACTGGAGGTCAAAAATTCATCGAGGCCCAACTTAAAAACGCCCAACTGTAAGATGATTACTCTCAACGCATACAATTCGCTCTGCCAAAAAAACTTAAACCTCGCCTAAAACCCTCGGCGGCCGCCGGCGCCAGCAGCCGCGATCAGCGCCACCACCGCATACTCCGCCACCTCTACCAACAGACCTGCGAGTAAGCTCGGCGTTTAGCTTTACTGCCTTTACACCTTTTTGGAGTTCCTTCCTCATCTCCCTATCAAATGTCTTTGCTAGAAGTAATAACGAAAGCTTCAGCAGCTATTCCGGCCCTGCCCGACCATGGGACCGATTACCCGATTGTTCTCAACCCTGACCCAATTTTCTCCAAGCTGAAGCTGGAAACTGGCGACCAGAAATCCGACAGCCACGTAAAAAGGGCTACCGGGTGGGAAATTCGCAGGTAGACCATGAGCTCATCGAGCTAGGGCAGAAGTTTTTCAAGAAGCTGAGGAGGAAGCTGAAGGACACAAACTCGTTCCGTGAGGCTGAGTTCATGGACATGCTGACTTCATATTTGGAAAATTCGGCGAAAAAGGTTGGAATCTCGTTTCATTTCGATATCCGAACCACGTTATGCGTGTAATGCTGTCGAGAAATCGGGGTTTTTGATGGCTAGGGAAGTTAAGTGCTTGATTGCTGAGGGTTGTGTTGTGTTGCGTTGTGTGTTCGGGACTTGCTGGAGGCTCTGATAATTAACGGGCTTGTCGATCGTGCGTTCACATCAAATTTGGTTAATAAGTTGATCGAGAAACGGAAGTCCGACTTAGTTGTCTCGTGCGTGAAGCATTTGCCCGATTTGCAAGCTTACGATTTGATGTGCATTCTGAAGTACTTTCTGATGCTGCCGGTCGATGGGTATGAGAGCCTGGTTAGCTTGAGAAAGGATTGGGAGAGCCAAGCACTGTTAGCTATTGATAAGTCGAGTGGAAAAGGAGTAAAAGGGAAAGATAAAAGCTTGGCAAAGGAGGCAGCCCTTTCGGTCATGCTGGCACACGATGGATTTTCAGTGTCCGAATTATGTTTACATTATTTTCTCGCCTGTCCTAATCTGGATGAGGTGATGTTCTCAGCTTGTGTTGGGAAATTGGATGGTGAGGAGATTAAGGCATTAATTCGGTACTTGGGGAAATGGCTCGAGAAATATGAAAGGTTCCCTCAGGTGGGGCCCTGTCTTAAGGGGTCATCGGTTTTGGGTCTGACGGTCTGCGAATGGGTCCCTTCTCTCGAGACTGTGGTGAAATGTCTTGGTGTGGTTTTGGACGAGCATTTCTCGTATTTGGTTTTGCATTCAGAATTTGGTGAGTTGAGAATTTTAGAGGGAGTTGTTGGGTCCCTAGCTGCAGAGGCAAGGCTTTGCGGTGGTTCGGCTACTTTGGCGGAAAGGTTGAGAGACGAGCGCAAGGGTATGGATTGTCGTTTTTCTTTTTCCGCTTATAATATTATTTGTCATAATTTGTTCCACATTAATGCAATACTTGTGACGGGACTTCTACTCGTTTTAAGAATGGTTTGTTATCTTTGTACTTTCTGGATATTTTCATCACTCAGTTGTGCTTTGGAAGAGATTCATTGTAGGTTATTGTATGATGGTGATTGGCTGTGACTTCTTTTACTATGTATGTACTATCTGAGTATTCTTTGCTGCCCGTTGAGTATTTATATTATTATTATTATCTTCTCTGCATGAAGAAATAAAAATTGACTATCAAAATGAGGTATTAGCTAAAGGAGAAATAATCAAAGGTAGATTGCAGAAGACAACATGTGATAAAGCCGTAGGTGCAAATTATATTTCAGTCTAAATCATCGAGATTTGTATGTTATATTGCTAGTGCAATAAATAGAAAAGTTTATGTGATCAAATTGTGTATAGGTCTGGCTTTGTGGTAGAAAGTAATGAATGAGTTTTGATGTTAAAGTTTGTAAACCTGCTGGCTGATGAACAGTAAGTGGCTTCTGTATTTGATTCAGACGGGTGGAAATGCGTGAACTTTGAGGCTGTATGAACCTAAGACAAGTGTAAGTTTCTATAAGATGTATGAAGCTAGTTTCTAGGGTTTTAAGGTACCTCTTATGGTCTGTTCTGTTTTGCCTCGTCAATTACTATCGGTTGGAAAAAGGAAGAAATATGCATTAGTGACTATGAAGATATTATCTCTGTCTTCATTTTATCTGCATCTTTATTATATGAAAAACATTTAGTAAAAAGGGTGACAATTTGTCTTGTGTTTGCAGCCTATCACCACGAATCTCTGGGAAATTTTGCATTTTCACGAATTTCTAAACCAAGTGACTATACTTTGAACAAGTTATGCACTCAGCAAATTTTACCTTGCCGCTTATTCCTCTTTGGAGGACTAAACTTGTTTTCTTGTTTTCTTTTTTCTGCTTCAAATATGATGAACTATATGCACTTATCACATGATGTATGAAAAATGCACTTCACAAAAACCTCTAATGTCATTCATGTATTTCAGTACATGTTTTGGAGAAGGATTTTCCATCTGTTCTGAGTTTTATCGTGGAGAAATTATTACGAAATTCGATTCTATAATCTGACAGCTAAATTTCGAGTAAGCGGGCGAAAAAGTCTATATGCAGACATTCTTCTTGATAGTGATTCCGTTCTTCTTACAATACAAGACGTTCGAGCTTTTTCTATGAATAGTTTGTCGGGCTTTCGAAGATTTTGTGTATGTGTCTCTAAGAAAATGGTTGTTTGATCTGGTGCTGACTTAGTGAATTTTTTTATTTTAATTTTTTTTTTTCATTTTTTGGTGCTAAAAGTTGTAAAAACCCATTTGGAGTACTATGGGTTGGTTGTATTAGTACAAATTTAAAATATTTTGTATTTTGTACAATAAAATTAGAAGACACCTTCAAATGAATGATACGTTTGTACAATATGATTTGCACAATATGGTTAGAAAAAACATAAAGCTAGTATGTAAGAACCCATTTTTGCTCATTAAAACTATATAATTTCGATCAAGTGTAGGTTATAGTTAATTAGAGTATCATATAAATTATTAACTATGCGTAGTGTCATTAGGTAACTCACTAGGTTAAATTTGTAGCATAGTTATCATCCTGTGCGGCTTTGAATTTCTACGGTATGGTGCCTCACTATTGTTCACAAACTCTTCGGCCTTCACTCAATCTCACTAAGTATGTTATGTGTTTTGTTTTCTCCTCTTTTACAGGAGGGTTTTATTTTCCTTTGGGGATTTTGTGTATTTTCTTGTGGGAACTTTTATTTTTTTATTTTCCTATTTCGTCTTGTAGTGTGTGTTGTGGTGTAGACTGTCTTGAGTAGTTCTCTCACTCCGGCTAGTTAACCAGTCGTATGTTATGTGTTTTTAGTTAATGAATCTCTCGTTTCGAAACAAAATAATCCCACTGAGTATAATTCGATGTATATTTACAAACAAACCACTCTGCATGCGGAAGCATCACGCAAATAAATATACATAAAATTAGAGAAAACAAAACCATTGCATTACAATTACTCAGTTCTACTCATTCAAGCTTTCTTGTGCTTGCATACTCACTCGACAGTCTAGTATTCTCAGTTTTATTTACACTAACAAACTCTAGCACTTGTCAAATACATCAGTGTCGATATTATAGTGCTCACCCCATCATACTTGTGTTCGCCAACTCATGCACCCACTAGACCATATTAATTTGGTATGTGGCTCACATCGACAAATGATCGATGCAACAATGCCTATGGTCATGCGGTCAATAGACCTAAATGCTAGATCAAACAACCATTTGGCCCACAAACTGCTTCGTTGCATCACTCCTGCCCACGAGGCCAACTCAACCAACCGTCCTCATTCCTCAAGGCAATGTCCTGGCCATCTCGAAGTGACAAGAACCACCTCGAGGCCACGTTTGACTCTATATTTGCACAATCACGTGTCATCCATGCATGATTTTTTGAAATCTACAACTACTTGGATGCGATGCTCATTCCTCGCTCATACTAATCATTCACACCTCAACCGAAGTTCACCCTCGACTAAGTGTCGCCTTATTCCGTCTAGGTCCACATCATCTCGCCACTCGAACCAATATTAACCAACCAATTGAGGTCATATGCGAACAAGGCTCAACCTGGCCTTACACACAATTGTTATAAAGCCATCAAATCCACCTGAACACAAACAAATAGAATATCCAAATACCACTGTTTGACAAAACGGGATGTGTCTAAGCTCCACTCAAGGCCTTGGCGCACCATCCACGTACTACACAGATGGTCAAGGTCAACCGTCATATAGGAGTATACCCCTCATAAAGGGTTTTGACGCTGGGTCTAATCCAAGTTGCAGACATTGAAATGCTCCATATTGCACACTTCATTTCTGCCAAAAATAAAGAACACACAAATTGAACTTCTATTCAACAAAAAATGTGTTTGTTAACCCTGCAACTCGGCCTCCTCACGAAGATGACCCAAAACCTTCAAAACATTAGCGCACTCCTCCCCTACGCGATGCACTTACACTTTTGGCAGACGAGAAGATGACCCACTCAAGACACCAGAGTACGTTAACTAATAATAGTAAATTAACACAATAAATTATTTCAAACGTGAATTTTTATCTATTTTTCAATCACGCATAAATTGAAAAAAAAAAGATAAAAAATTATTACCAAACAGAATTTAGAGTAAGTTTATAATCTTTCTAAATAGAATATAAACTAGAAGTGTGAGAGTCGATTTATATTTATGTTCTGTCCTGTGCTTTCTTCCTCGTTTGGTGCCCTAAAACTGCGCAAGTCTCAAATTCCTATCTCAGCTTAAAGATGGAGTATCCATGGCGTCCCATGCCACAAAGTGGCAATTTGTGCCCAATCTGCTCGAATCCCCATTACCCATTCTGCCCACCCCCTCCTCCACAGTACTACAGACCTCCGCCGCCACCTCCCGATCAACTCTTCCACAGTCCCCTGCCACCGCAGCCGCCGCCGCCAACCCAAAATCCGTCGGCAACACCGTACGATCCGTTCGTTGACCACCAAGGCGGTCCCGCATCTAATCACTATCCACCTCCCCCCGCCCAGATTCCTCCTCGGCCATGGAACCCTAACCCTAACTACAGTTACGCAGATTCAAATCCTGGATTGGATTACAACAGCAATGTTCCGGTGGGCGCCAAAAGAATGAGGTCTGACAATGTGTATGAGAATTATGCGGGGAGGCCTTTGGCTGAGGACGAGAGGCGATTGAAGTTGATACGCGATCATGGAGCTGTGGGCCAGGGTTTGGATATGAACCACAGTGGAGGTTCTAGTTTACCTAGTCATTCTTTTGGGCAGAGCAATTTTGGTGATAACAGAAGTCCTGGAGATCCTCTGTATGGAGAAAGACAATGTGCATATCTAGATGTCGAAAAAGGCAGAAATTTGGGTTTAGGGATATCACCTTACAGTCAAAGTGATGGCCACATGGTGCAGAATCATGGGTATGGATACACGAGTTTCAGACCGGCCAAAGAAGTTCAGTTGGATTATAATGCAGCCTATCAAGAACAGAGACAAAACGTTGCTACCAAAAGTTGGGAGTCAAAAAACCAGTTTAGCCAGTTTCCAGAGACACATTCAAACAAGCAACATGCAATGGAGCCTAGAGTCGGCCTATATGCCCTAGCTAATCAGGTGCAGCCTCCACTACTGATTACCCAGCCACCGCCGCCACCACCACCACCACTTCCTGCAGAGCTGCCAAGGTTTCGATTCGCAGAGAACGTTGTTTCATCTTCGTCCCTCTTTCAGTCTCCGTTTACAAAGGTGTGTGAAGTCGTAACATCGGTTTCTAATCAGTATCCGAATCCAAGCGGAAATAGTTCTCAGGTTTAGGATTCCAAAATTATAGGAAGTACTATTTATGCTATAAATGTGCTTGTCTTTTATCTTGGACAATACTATTTATGCTACAGACATGCTTGTCTTTTATATGAAGTATGAACACTTTGAAGTGCTATTTATGGGTTTTGATTGTCTGGCTTGCAGGAAAATCATACCATTTCGATGCCCTCGTCCAGTGAAAAGCCTTATAGGGATCCCTTACTGGATAAGCCCAAAATTATTGATGCTTCTCACATTTTAAAGCATCCACATCGTTCTAACCGCCCAGATCATATTGTCATTATCCTGCGAGGACTTCCAGGTTTTTCTCTCCTCTGAGATAATGGCAGCAGTGTAACCATTATACTCATGTCCGAAGTATTCAGCTTTGTTTTCCCTTGTATATGGGATGGAAGAAAATACAATTACTTTGTTGGTCAAGTCTTATCCTCTTGTGTTCCTACTTCATTCCCGCTTGAATTTCAGCAGTAGAGATCTAAAAGCTTTTTGAATAAACTGCTTTATGTTATAGTTCTTCTTTTTTGCTCTGAATATTTGTTTCTTTTGATGGTTAATCAATCATTAAGGGTTGAGTATTAATCTAGTTAACAAAGAATTGTGGTCTCAAATGTGTATGAGTTGCTGTTGTAGGCCTGAGAATGCTCAATTTTATTCTGATGAAATAA
>CACSLK010027624.1:7712118-7722142 GCA_902706635.1 Striga hermonthica | reverse complement strand
ATCCACCGACAGTTTCGACTTTGATTTTAAAAAAAAAAAATTAAATGTAAAACAAAGACGGATTCTGAGAATCCGTGTTTCGGTTAAAAATTTTAATTAGAAACACGGATTTTCAGAATCCGTCCGTTTGATTTTTTTCCACAATTATTTTTTTTTTTTTTATTTTTTGCCACAGATTTTTTGTTTATTTTAAAAAAATAACCCACCCACTCACATTTACTTGTTTTTATTTTATTTTGAAAATAAATTAAAAAATATATAGAAAAAGCGCCTACAAAAATGACGGTGATTCGTTCGGCGATGCTATACGGTGCTAAATATTGGCCTACAAAAAGGCAACATGTCCAACAATTAAGTGTAACAGAGATGCGTATGTTACATTGGTTTTGCGGGCACACAAGAAGGGATAGAATCCAGAATGGGAATATTCGAGATAGGGTCGGGGTGGCTCCAATTGAGGAGAAATTGATTCAACATCGGCTGAGGTGGTTCGGACATGTCCAACGGAGGCCTCCTGATGCACCGGTGTGTAGGGGAGTTCTACAGCGAATCGATGATGTAAAGAGAGGTAGAGGTCGGGCTAAACTCACTTGGGAAGAGTCGGTTAAGAGACCTTAAAGATTGGAATATCTCCAAGGATTTAACGGTGGACAGGAGCGCTTTGAAGCTAGCAATCAACGTGCCAGAACCGTGACTTTTGCTCCTTTCTCTTTTGCTCCACTCTTTTCCTTTTGTTTTGAGCCCTTTTTGTATTTCTCTTACCATTGGTTCTCTTGGGTTTCATCTCTAGCCTATCCCAAATTACGTGGGACTAAAAGACTATGTTGTTGTTGTTATTGTTGATAGAAAAAGCGCCTAGAGACCGTCTAATCAATTTAGGTGTGACTGACTTTGAAACCGCTTGAACCAGTCTACGCGGAGCCTAATTTTTTCGAGCACCTAAACGAACATCATAGACGAATAATTAATGTAGCTCGCTTATTAAATGAGCCGAACTGAGCATGTTTGCAACAACTCATTATTATTATTTTTTTTCGGTCTTAAATGAATCAGTCGAGCCAAATCATTGTACTAGACAATGCTTCAAAAATAACAATAATGCTATGGAGCCAATGGTTGGCTCCCTTATGGAGCCAACCACCAATCAAACATCTCCACATGGGGATGTCCCACATTAAATCTCCATAGCACTACTGTCAAAAATAAATTGCCAAAATATTTTGTTGAGAATGCACAAAAGTAGGACATAATTTGTACCAGGCCATCACTTTCTTGTTTCATGGTGTCCACTTTTCCCATTTTGGTAAAAATATAAGTAATCAGGAGTGATAAATTACTTGCTTCACTGCAAAATATGCATTCTGTTTTTCTTCTCATGACAATAATCCATATTGTCTGTTCATCAATAACAACAAATATTTGAATATCATATTTTTCAGGTTCATGCAAAACAATTTATATTTTTAAGACGGAGACAAATGACAATCCAGCCAAAGCGAAAGATGAGAATAAGCACGACGAGAAGGAGAAAGATAAGTCACACGAAAGAGGGCAAAAAAGGGCTGGAAAGTGACCAAATTACGAATGGCGAAATCGAGAAGGTTGAGAATTCAGACAAGGAGACGAAGAAGACAAAGAATAATCATCCTAAAAATCAGAAGAATGTGGCAAAATCATGAATCGCCTACCTGAGAAAGAAAAGATCTTGTATACAAAACAGTGAGACTGGAAAACACGAATTCAACTTCGTCTTTTTTTTCCCCCTCTTGCCATTTTTTTGTTCTCTTAGCAGCAGAGCGTATATCCTTCTTGTTTTGGTAGATACGATCGCCAGATATTAAAAATGTCAGTTTTGCCTCAGGCACATGCCTTTTATTCATTACAAAGTAGAAAGGCTAATGGTAGAGGCAGAAAAGTCAAATTTTTAAGAAGTTTTCCTTTCATCTGATCAGTAACTTTCAGGAAAATACTATATCCAGTGTTCTTACTGTCAAATGTATCCATGAATGCACATGATTTTACAATCCTACGCTCGTAACAATTTTTTGGCAAGAAAAATAGGTTAACAAACGGAAAACTTTTACGGCTATCACAAGTCAAGTTTAGTCGAACTACATTACCTGCATGTCCATGAAAAAAGTAAACAAATAGATAAACTGAAATCACCATAATCACCATAATCAACTTGGAAATGAGATTCACAAAAGCAAGTGTACCAAAACATACCAAATCTTAAAGCCACTTCAAACTATATCAACACATACGAATGCAAAAAAGATGAACTTTCACAGATTCACAACAGATTAAGCAAATTATTTCAAACCCCAGCAGCTTAAAAAAACAAACCCGTATAAACATCAAGGCGCAACTTGAGAACCCTGCAAGAGCCCATCTCGTATCTGGGCCGCCACATCACGAACAGCACCAGGCCCGTGAGGTATGAAAACAGCCGATGACTTGGAACTCGACCCAATCTCCTTCATTGTATCAAAATATTGGGTGACTAGGACCATATCCATTACATCCTTTGCAGTGGTCCCAGGGACATTAACAGAAAAGCCCAAAACGCTGTCTCGAAGCCCGTCCACAATGGCCTGACGCTGGCGGGCTATGCCCAAACCCGAGAGGTACTTAGCCTCAGCTTCACCTTCAGCTCTCTTTATCTGCAATATTTTTTCAGCTTCGGCTTTCTCATTGGCGGCCACCCTCAGTCTAGCGGCTGTAACAACGAAAATCAATAAACGAAAGGGATAAAAGAAAAAGGAATTGAGCACAGAATTACTCAGCAAGAAAAATGGTTTCTTGGTTGAAAATAAAGTATAAAAAGATAAAAGAAATATATATAACTGGTTAGGAGAAGCTATAATTATATTGCAATGATGGTTTTGTGGGCCCGTAAAAACCTTCCATCCAATTTTTGGGGAGGAAATGCGAATGAATGTAGAATTAAAGAGTTCTTTCTTTGGAGAACATATGTAAATGAGTGGCAAGAAAAATGGGTTATATATAAGATACTCTACCAGCATTGATTTCATTCATAGCCCTTTTCACATGCTCATCTGGCTCAATATCGACGATCAGCGTCTGAACAATTTCGTACCCGTAGGCAGACATAGCCTGCAAAAGAAGCATTCAGGCAAATCAATATATGATAGTTGATACTTAAGAATTAAATAAATTAAGATAAATTATAAAAGCAGATATTATATATAACCTTCTCGAGTTCATCCTCAACGGCCTTCGCAATGTCGTTTTTCTGCTCAAATGCATCATCGAGATTCAATTTTGGAACACTTGCTCTTATCACTGAAATTATTGACATATCAGATTTCATAACCATAAACTCCAATGAACTCCTTCACATAAGAATCTCCATCAACATGATGAAAAACATCAAATTTCGAGTGTAAGAACTAAATTTGTACCATCAAATACATAAGCCTGAATCTGGCTTCTTGTATTGCTCAGCTTGTAAAAAGCATCACTAGCCTTGTCCGCAAGGGCACGATACTGAATGGATGCAACAACATTCACAAACACATTGTCCTGAATACAAAAAAAGTATTATTCATTATATACATATAGTCAATTAGTACCCACCACATAAATTATCGATAAAAAAACAGCAAATCATCAAGTATTCACATTGCATCCTTAATTTCCATGCGATGTACTGAAATCTAACATTCTTGGAGTCATTCAAGAAAACCAGACCAATTGAAACATATTATTGCTGATAAAATTGGCTAAGACCGACAAAAAACCTTTGTTTTTGTTTCACAGCGAACGTCTAACTGCTGCAGGCGAAGGGAGAGATGGCCCGCCAGCTGGCTCCCGAGACACCACGGCAGACAATGGCATCCTGGCTCGAGGACATCTTCAAACTTACCAAACCTCTCTGCAATTGCAACAGTTGATTGGTCAACTTGAATGCAGCCGAATGCGTTTCCCATATCCTAACATTAATAAAAAAAAAATAAATCAGGACACTTAATGTAAGAGCAAAACCCCAGGAATAAGGAAAATAAGCCCAAAATCGAAGGGTGAAAAGTACTCAGATTTTACCAGAGATGCTCCATTAAATACAATATTATGAACACAGTAAGCAAAGATAAGTTCTTGGCTATTACACACCAACACATCCTCGCGCGAATTTCTCAAAATTAAGTCGTCAAACACAAAAGACACAACCAAAAGACGATTTCATAACAATTTCTGTAAGCTGATAAAACCAGAACTTCGTCGTGCACAGAATCATACAACAACAACAACAACAACAATTAAATCAAGAACAATAACTATTCAAGAAAAAAGAAAACTGGGTTCTTGTTCGAATACGGTCTTCGCTCTAAAAAATTCGATCTTTACATGGATTTTCAGAATCTAAGGCCAACCCACAAACATTTATGCAACAACTAAAGATTCAAGAACCGATGTTCAGAGAACGAATTAACAGAGAGGAGACATTAAAGTTGGTTGAGAGAGGGAGGAGACTTACTCTTGGTCAAGGAATGTAATTATTGATTCCGAATGTTATTGCTGTGTATGCAGAGTTGGATAAGAGACCTGATCTAGTGCGTCTAATTTATAGGGGCACAAACACAACTTGCTCCTGAAGAAAACTTCCCCGTAAAATTCAAGAAATTATTTTATTTTATTTTCTGAGCTTACTCTATTTTATTATTATTTGTTTAGATGTGATTTGATTTTTCTTTTTTTTTATTATTTTTTTTTTATATAATATGTGATGTTTAGGTAATTCATCTTGTTAGTGTGATTTTATTGAATATTATATTTTTGGTAGATTGGTTTTTGCATAATAAAGAGTGTGATTTTATTCGGTTGCTAGGTTTAAAGTGGTATTATTCTATTTTCGTTTATTAGGTGTGAGTTTTTTTATTTTTCCTTGTGTTTTTTTTAGTTCGTTAAGTTCGGATATATCTGGCATCCATTTTGTAATGGAGTTTAGTCTCTTTTTTGGAGTTGGGTTTTGTGTGTGACTATCTTCTCGATGGAGTTTGTACCTTTTGAAGTAATGTATTTGTCCAAGGGGTAGACAATGACGGATTTAGATGAGGTCCAAGGGGCCCCGTAGGCCCCGTAGGCCCTTGATTTTTATTTTTTTTTTCAAAAATTTATTATATATATACATATAAAAATATACTATAAAATATAGATAAAAATGCAAAAATTATAATAAATAAACAATTAAAATATTAGTTTTTATGCTATTTTAACTTAATTTAACAACATTATATATTTATTGAAAAATACCCTAACAATCTTATATTTTACATTTTAAGATAACTTTTTTTAAAATATTTATAATCTTTCGCCTCTTAATTGTAAGTCAATTTAGTGATTTATGATAACGAGTAACTGATTGGATTGTTAGATTTTGTATGTAGATTTTGACTTTATTTTTTTTGTAATCACTATTTTTAGATTTTTTTTAAATGGTTATTTGATAAACACACATCACCACAAATGCTATGCATTGTGCCATAAATGTTCAACTTAAATCAAATTTTCAACCATAACACTTATTTTCTATAAATTATAGAAATTAAACTTAAATTATACTTTTTAATTTTGAGAATCATACTGATTATAAGTTTTTAAAATTTTGATGGTACACATATCAATATTTATATTTATATAAACTTATATCAAATTAGTGTTTCGACTTAAACTACGAGCTCGTTATTTAACATTTAAAATCGGGCCCCTTTACTAAAATTTCTCGATTCGTCGCTGAGGGTAGATCAAGATTTTCTGGTTCTTGTTGTGTCCGTTAGCACTCCTTTTATATTATTTTTTGAGTTTTTCAATTTTAATATACTCATCTTTTGAAAAATAAAAAGAGTGCATTGATTGGACATTGGCAGATTAGAAAATATCTTCCCAATTCCCATGTCAACTTTATTAGCAAAAGAAATAAAAGGATTGTGAGGGTAAGGTCCACAATCTTATCCTAATGAATAGGACCGGGCCAATAATAATAAGGTATAAAAGACCAAAACTTGCAAGGCAACTGTGCGATAATAAATTCTATAAGTTGATATATTTAAATAAAAAAACAAAAAGGATAGATGAGAATTTGCTGTCAATATTTAAGGTATTGCATGGTTATTTATGGGATCTCGTGTTCTAATGTTTACTTCAGATTGTGACATTTTCCTTGGAATTTATATTTGGTTCTTGAAGACAATGGTTGATAGTTGGATTTTAAGGGAGTGTTTAGCGAGTGATTAGGAAGGATTTTGATTAATTTAAATGTCCCAATTTTTACATTGGCAAAAGAATTACTTGGCTGGAAATATAGTCCACGTCAATTGATCGACGGTCAATAATTCTATCTCGGTGAATTTTGATCGGCTGCCGACTGGAAAATTGTCCATGTCACATAATCGGCGGTCAATTATTCTAGCTCAGTGAATTTCGATCGGCTTTCAGCAGGTGAGATCGAGATTAGATCAATTTGGTGGACTAATTTTGGCCCCCAATAAGTTAATGTGCAAAAAATGGAAAAGTACTCAATTTTTTTTTTCCCTTGATTAAATTATGTGAACTTATTGAGAGGTCGATAATTTTAACATGCGTTACTCGGTTTGTTATAACAAGAGATTGATGTGTTCTGCACCTCACGAAATGATCTTGTTCAACAAACAGGTTTCCAAAAATTTATAGAGCGCTAAGAGAGTTTCCAACGTAAATATTCCAACACTCAAAGTTATCTAGGTTGCATCCTTATCAGATCCTCATTCAACTTTGTCACCTCTTCCGACTGGCGAAACATCATCGGAGAGTTTGAGACGAGAAGGCCAGTGAGTTTCCAACTGTAGTGAAATGAAGGATCTTTCTGATGACTATGGTGGGAAGAAGACATGTGGGAGTGAGCCGAGCGAGAGCAAAGCAAGTTCCAGTGGTGGGAAGGAAGCATAAAACCTACGCGACGAAAAAGGCAAAATCACTTTTTCACGTAGGAAAGTCTTCTTCCTATAAATTTCCTTCATATAACAAATAAGGTCGATTCATCGACTTCCCTTATATTTCATCAACTCGAGTGTATTTAGATCGTACGAAAACCCTAACTCGAGCTGAACTGCCGTATTTCTCCAATCGTCACTCGAGGTCAGGTAAATCGACCTCTACTTCAAGTGAGCTCTCAACATTTCACTCGAGCTGATAATCCATCACACGAACTACACCCATTAGTGAACCACGTATTACCTAAACCAATCTATGGCTATATAAAAATGTAAAGGACACTATTTTGGTTATTTTGCAATAAGAAAGAGAAGCCTTAGATGAATTTGTGTGGTGAAAATAATTGGTAGGGGAGTCGAAGCCAGTAGGAATCTATCAAAATTTGATCTTAAGTTAAACTAAGTTATTTTGAATAAAATTAATTGAATGTGATGAAAGAGATTGTAATTAAATAATATTTATAATGTAATGGTTAAAGTTGATTTGATATTAAATTATGAAATATGATCGAAATTGATAGGTAGTTAAAAGTACGTGAGTGAATGAAATAGAATTAAAGTTGATGTGATGTATAATGACTGATATTATTTAATCATATTGATAATAGTTAGATAAAGAAATTTAGTTAATTTGAGTTAAAATGAGTGAGTCAAAATTATGAGCGTGATTAGGGTTGTAAACCAATCGAACTAAAGAGAATATTAAGATATTCGATCTGATGAATTCGTATTCGATCGTAAACGAACTCATTTTCTGATTCGTATTCGATTCGTTTCAATTGAAAATTTAATTTTGAAAAATATTATAATTACAAAAATTATGTTTAGGTTTTTCATATCCAATTTGAGATGTTTTTAGGGCAAATTATTAATTTGAAATGTTTTTACTTTTTATGTCATAAAAATATTAGGAATATGGCATATATATATATGTATATATCATAAACAAAATTTATACTACGTATAATTTTGAAAATTTATATAATTATCTTTAACGAATCGAATATCGAATTTCAAATCGAATAACTACAAATTTGAATTCGAATCGTTTAACTTTCGAATATAAACATTAATCGTATTCGAATTCTAATTCGAAATATATTCGAATTCGAATCACGAGTATCGAATCGAATTAAAAAATTTTAATTTGTTTACAAGTCTAGGTGTGATCGCCTACCCATCACTCCCTAATTAACTTAATCTTATCTTGTCAAGCCCATCACAATGTTTACACAAATATGACACTATCATTTGAATTAATACGCATAGATATTTTTTGTTTCCTACTCACGCGGGCCCATATAGATAGAAAACACCAATGCTTGCACATATGTGGACAACACTATCAGTTGAATTTTTTACGGTTGGGGAACTTTGACAAATGCTAATAAATTGATAACTAAAATTACTAAGATTATTAGTCGCGACCCGGGCGATGCACGATATGATATATTTGACTGAAACTTTTTTAATAGTGAATATTAAATTTAATAGACTCATTATATAATTAACAAATGTAAACTTGTCGGGCGCAAATTAAAAAAAAAATATATATATATATATATATATATAAATTATTAAACATTCCTTGTACACAATGTTTGTTTGATTTTGTGGTGAGTCATGGTCAACACAAATTAATATTTTTAAACCATTTCGCTTGGTAATATGAGAGACAACAACATATAAATGGTCATGGTTAAACACCGACTTCTTAAGAAATAAATCAACATGCGATAAAGATTGTCCCATGGGCGGAGGCAAGTATAAACTTGCCCGGAATTCAGCCCGGGTGAGATTTGGATAGTTAACATGTTTTTTTCTAGAGCTCTTATAGTGAAGAAGAAGAAGAAGAAGAAGAAGATAAGCCCGGTTCATAGTGCTTTTTCTGTTGTTAGTTTAGGCTTCTTTTGAGTAGGTTTTGTTAACTTACTAGGTCCCTGGGGGTACAGTGTGTTGTGAACCAGTTGACCGGAAATGAATTAGGGTTTGGTAAAATCGGAAAAGGAAAGAGGGTGACCGAAAGTGCTAAAGTAAAAGAGAAGCTGGAGAATCAAGTTGGGCCAGTTGTTCCAGTTGGGCCAGAGCTAAAGGATATCAATGGGCCGACAAAGCTAAGTTCAGTCACTGAAGACTAAAAGATGGAAGTATGGGTTCATTCAGTTACAAGGCCCATTTGAGTTGTTTAATCCTTTTTATGTTATTTTATTTTATTCTAATAGATTTATGATGTAAGCAAGGTAGTTCCAAAAAGATGCTTTATGTTGGGTGTTTTGCATGTGAGAAAGATAGAATTTGTTATGCCAAATCATTTCTATCTATCGTCTCTCTCTCTTTCTCTCTCATTTCTCTCTCTCATTTCTCTCTCTAAATTCTCTCATCCTATCTTTCATTTATGCACCTTAATTCCTCTGCAAGTCATTAAATTCTACATACAATCCATCATATAAACTACACACAAATAATATACATAGCAATCCCAGTAAATGTTTTACAAAACCCAGCGATAACACAACAGTTGGTAATCAGAGCTCGGTTCAAACCCTCGGCCATGGCAGAAGGAACCAGATTGAAGGAGCTGCAAGAAGCACAAAAGAAATTTGATCAGATTTTGCAAACAGAGACTCTAAAAAGGGAGGCCACCGAGATAAAAATTCAAGAGCACATTGAACAAGTCAGTCTGGGCATGAAAATGCAAATGGATAACATTAGAAAAGAAATGAAGGAGCAATATTCTGGAGTTGACAGTAAGTTTGATCACCTTACTAACACTCTAGCTTCAATCCAACTGCAACTTCTAAATCAAAACAAGGATGATAGCTTTGAGGAATCAATTCTGGGGAACCCTCCACCACACTTTACCCATGACAACACTCAAAGGAGATCAAATTTTCAGTTGGGTAACAGGTTTTTATATGAAGCTCAACAACACCAGACTCACCCTCACACACCTAGGGTGGACTTTCCCAGGTTTGACGACACACAACCTAGGAGCTGGATTTTGAAGTGTAACAGTTATTTCAAGATAGTACCAA
>CACSLK010027624.1:7543989-7567339 GCA_902706635.1 Striga hermonthica | reverse complement strand
TATATATATATATATATATATTTAGCAGCCATCTTTTTCAGATTCTTTTTTCGTACCTAATGCATGTAATACCAGAAAGTTTACTGAGCTATCGGCAATATAAAAAAAATAAAAATTACTTGTTAAAGTCAATTTAAGGTTTAATTGTCGGTAATATCACCATCTTATACTTTTTGACAATTTTAACCTAACTTGTGAATATTAGCAAACAAAGCATAACCTTGTCTAATCGTGTGGCCGCCACGACTGCGTCTCAGTGGTCCCCTTCTACGATGCAGCGGAGTTTGCCCTCGCGAGGTTTGCTGCCTCCGTACTGCCGCTGGCAGCTGACGATCGACTATCACATCCCCAGCGATCTAAATTCCATATTGAGCTGTTGTTTTAGGACCCCGATGTGTTCTTCGATTTCGACAATTTCCAGATCCCACCACAACCGTACAGGGACAACGTGGTTCCACTCGTCGGAGGACTGGCTTACGATCGGTTTCTCGAGATCCAACATCAACAATTGCAGTTACACAACTCCACTTTAGGGTTAGGGTTAAAAAATTCAATTTGGAGATTTATGTGGGGAAGACGACGACATATTCAATGTGTTTGTTCATTTATACCACGCCATTGTGTAAATACCATGTCAGCCAAAAAACTTGTTCACGTAGGAGTCAAATTGGACATGCTAGCAAAAATATCATTGCCGACAGGATTTGAGTTCGGGTTGCAAATATGTAGACAATGGTATGGTTTGTTCGCTAATATTCAATAGTTTGGTTAAAATTGCCAAAAAGTGTAATAAAGGTGGTGAAATTTTTGAATAGTTTATGGTCAAAATGTACTTGATGTTGCAAATTATGCAATATCATGGAGTACAAATTGTATTTTCTCAAAAACCAATAATCATAAATTGCAAAAGCAAAATATAGGGTAAGACTACAGTCTCGTTACGAAACCGTTCGATTAAGATTTATAACCGTCGGATGCACATTTATATTAATTATCATGTATATCTAATGGTTACAAATTTCAACGGAATGATTCCGTAACAAAATTGTAACATTTTCCCAAAATAATATAGTACATAAATACAAGATGCAAATTGCTTTTTTCCCTATTAATAAAGATAACGTTTGGGGACCAAACTCATGTGGCACATGGCCACCCAATTTTAAAACGAATTGATGGGGGAGACAAACCAAGAAACAAAAGGCTACACAAACACGTTGTCTCTAAATTTAAATTGCTGTTTTGTGTAGAAAATATCTACATAAATTGATCCTTTATTATCAATTATCCAAATAAGTACATCCGTACACACTTTATAATACCTCAAAATACTCCTCATGAGGTCTTAATAGCTATGTTTTATGCAAAACCCATAAACAAACTACAAAAATAAAATAGACGGGAAATGCTATAGTCCTGTTATAGAATTATTCCGTCGGGATTTATAACCGTTAGATCATCATATAAACGTCGTGGGTAGTTGATATAACAGTTACAAACTCCGACGGCTAGAATCTCCCGAGAGAGATGTTTTAGTTTTTTTTTTTTTAATATTTATGATTATATTTGTTCTATTATGTTGTTAGTAGTTAGTACTGTTGGGACTCTATTGCCCTTTTCAGACTTGCACGTCTCACTTTACACATTGTACTTTTATTCTAAAATGGGCAACACTCATTTTCTTTTAATATTTCCCACTTATAAACTAATTATTATGTACTCACAAAAAATCCATATTTGGACAAGTGACACATAAGAAGCAAAGGGACCCAAATAGGCATTTATTTTCTATAAATATGCAAAACACACACAAGTTGTTCCACTTATCATGATAATATTTTGTTTTTCTTATTCTTTATTTAAATATTTATTAAAAGTATTTAGTTTTATGAGATATTGTATTTTTTTTTTTTTAAAAATATATTAATAAAAACATGAAATTACCCAATATAAATACACATAACTATTCAATATATGTTTGATTGGCCTAACAATCACATCCCTTAACAGCCTTTGTATTTTATCAAATTATAGTATTTGATGTGCACTCGTAATATAAAAATCCGTATAAATATTTGCAATTCCAAGGCATATATCCAATAGAATCCAGACTACTCAAATTGGTCATAATAAATTCATCACCATATCTACCATAGTTTGGTTAAGCAACATGTGCATTAAATATGTCACATTTATTGCAATATATATTTACATAATACTGTATTTTGTATTGCTACGGAGTCATCCGATGGCTCAGTTTATGGAGTGATTTATAGTTATTACCAAATAATGTATTGACACGTGTCCTGCATTAAATACACATTAGACACATGGCAGTCTATAATATATATGGCTCCATAAGAAAGCTATCCGATGGCTCCATAAAATTTCTGATACATACAATGTATACTAGTACAGAGCTCGTGCAATGCACGGGGTGCATAATTTTAAGGTTATTTATCCAGCCTTATAATTATATAAATGAATAAAGAAAAATGTACGGGATATATATAGTACGTGATATGTGCGAGACACGAGATATATTTATTTGGGGATTATTATACTATAAGATGCAATATTTAATAAACGTTTTACAATACTTAAAATAACGTAAATATCTAAATACATACACGATATGTAGAATAAATAAACCAAATTGCAAATCTGAAAATATAATTAAAAAATCGAAAATATATTTCACTAAACATGTACAAAAATATCTAAATACATACACTAAAAAAAAATTAAATATACATTTCAAATTTCAAATTTAAAACAAAATTTCAAATAATTCAAATAATTTATTTTGAGATTTGTATTTATTAGAAAGTCTGAATCTGAATATATAGAAATCGGTTTGAACAAAATCAGAACATATTTCTATACAATTAGATAATAAAATAAATAATAAATAAAGTCTTTTTTTATTTTAGTAAAGATTTTACGTACTTTTTTTACTTATCGGATGTTATGGGGTTTTTTTTGTTAAAACGATTTTATGTGATATAATACAAATACAATTAGAGGATTGAACAAAATCAGAACAAATTTCCATACAATTAGATAATAAGAAGGAATTAGATAAGGAAAAGAAAGAATCGGATAAAGAATTTTGAATCTGCCTTTTTTTAGTATAGATAGACTTTACGTACAAATTTTGACTTCACCGATTTTATGGGATTTGTTTTGAAAAATCCATGTTAATATGGATTAAGACAAATAAATAAAGCTATTTTTATTTTAGTAAAGATTTTACGTCTTTTTTTTTTACTTATCAGATGTTATGAGATTTTTTTTTTCTTAAACTGATTTATGAGATATAAGACAAATAAATAAAATAATTAAATAAAATTCTGGATAGAAATAGCAATGCATTAATTATGTTAACTTTTCAACCTACTAAATTGGGTCAATAGGATACCTTATTATATAAGTATAGATGCATTTAAATAGCATTACATTACCGTCACAATTTTTAATAAAAATAAAAATTTATGGGTAAAATGTAAAATATATATATATATTTAAGATATGTCAATTTTGAAAGTATTATATTTCATTAAAAAAATATGTTTCTATGCAAATCATGTCCTAATAATGTATACTGCCACTGCAAATGAAAGTGGTGTCGTGTAAGATTTTCTTTGAAAATTTTTAACCGCGCGAACAAAAGATACATAAAGGTGCTAAAATTGGAGGAAAAATAAAATATTTGTTTAGATTGTGATTGGTATAAGTTGGATGTGATGTATAAATAGTAAAATACTTGGTTGTCATTACAAATAGGGTGAACATCAGTCGGTTCGGCCCAAAAACCGAACCGAACCAAAAAACGAAAACCGAAATTGTAATAGCATAGCAAACCAAACCGAATAAGCATTAAAAATCGAACTACAACCGAACTGAAATTATTGGTTCGGTTCGGTTTTGCAAATCGGTTTGGCCACTGCATATTATAAGTCATTGTACATATGATTAAAATCAATTGGGCTTTAATTAAAATCAATTCTGAACCATTATTATACATATGATTTGTCAATTGGACTTTAAATTATGTGGGCATATTTTTTTGTCTATTTGGGCCTATTCATAATAAGTCCAATTCTATTGAAACTTATTAATTACTCAAAAAACTCGGTTTGGTTCGGTTAATCCGAATTTTTACTTTAGGGAATCAAAACGAACCGAATAAACTGTTTTTTTTTTTTTAAATCAAAACGGAACCAAATATGTAACATAAAAACCGAACCGAATAATACTATTCGGTTCGGTTCGGTCGGTTAATTCGGTTTTAACCGATTATTGTTCACCCCTAATTAAAAATACTCGGAAAAATATGTAAGTGAGTGATGAGGAACAACACACTTTGTTTCTAGCCCCGTGATCGAAGACATTGTAAGGGACAAAGCACCGGGGGCGAACAAAATTGGGCCACAGTGGGTGCCGATGTGGTCTCGTGAATTTTCGCTCTAGCTCGTTGCTCAAGCAGTGGAACCATACTGCCCTTACACTCATCTCTAAGTCCACACACTCCTCTCATGTGACGGAATTCAAGCCAATAGCTTGTTGCAACATAATTTACAAATTTGCTTGAAGATCATTGCTCAGAGAATCAGTGCAGTGGTGGACTCCATTATAGACTTAGCACAGGCTGCTTTTGTTAAGGATCAGAATATGTCAGCCAATGCCCCCTATTTTTCGAGTGGTATTTTAGCTACGACATTTGGAGGGTGATTCGTGAATGGGCGAAACTCAACCATTGGCCATTAACACTTAAAGAAGTCCAAAAATGGACAAAAATTGAGGCACGAGGGGTAAGTTGGCATAGCAAGTTGAAGAAGGTTGCACTTGCAGCAATCGTGTACTTTATTTGGAATGTTAGGAACATATTGATCATCTAAAATGAATATCTCAACCCCAATCGTTGTGATTCACAAGATTTAGACTTACGTTTACCCTAAAATTTTTGTTCTATATCCAAATGTGTTTTTCAACTTTAAAAGGAAAGCCCTTGGGGATATGCTAAACATTTTCTTTTTTTTTTTGGGACTTGAGTGAGCATCCATCATTGCGCTCAGGGTCGCGCCCGCGTTGGGCATCGCACCTAGATCACACTCGTGACAGGCATTGCTCCGCAAAAGGACCCTTCATAGCCTTCTGAGGTTGGTGCCTTGGGGAGTGTAGAGTTATAGTGCTCCTAGAATGGTATCTCACTGATGGCTCGGCCCCCCTGAATTGAGGCCTTCTTCGCCATCCCACGAGTTGCATCCCTTTGCGGCCGCGATGCATACGCAGTTGCGTGCCTGCGACTGGTGGCGCCCAAGAATGTCATTGCGCTCGCGACGCACACGTAGACTACGCTCACGACTGGTTGTTTTTGGGACTTGAGTGAACAACCAACATTTTGGTTGTCCTTTACCTTTGTGATCCACGATCGAGGAACTGAGTATTTGGCTACCCGTTTCGCTAATTGTATTGTCGCTCGACGGTTGATGTAATTTCAGTTTTGATCTAAAAATATATTATTCGATAGAAAAAAAAAAGGGGTAGAGAGAGGAATTTCTCACACTTGAGGAAGAAATTCGTCCTTGGTGCCATTCCAAATTCAAGCTCTTTCAGCCTCATTTCCATTGTTTATGGTGACAATTTCTTGTATTCCAAACACACAACCACTATTCCATGTTTATCTAGGTTCATTTTCATCATTTACGGTTGTGACTTGGGGTTTTGCAGTATTTCGAGCTACATTAGTCTGGCAACTCCGAGCCTACTACCTTCGAATTTAAGGGTTTTTTCTGCCGAAAACTTGTATATCGACAACGAATCCTCACTTCCGTGTTCATTCATGGTTGTTTTGCAAAATCATGGGCACGATTTTAACAACATTCATCCTAGCTACAATAATTTGAGCATCTACAGTAATTTATGCAACAAAATTAGGAAAAGATGACAAAGGCTAAGAATAAATTGCTCTTTAGGAGACTAGCACTTGATAATGTCTATGTGCATGACATCCAACAGTCTGATTATGAACAAAGGGAAAGCCAACCAATGTGATTCTTACTCTTCCAAAGTAGCGGTTAATAGGCTGTTCTAGCTAACAATGGGAAAGAGGCTTCCCACAATCACAGCTCCAAGATGCTTGGCAACAAGACTGGTGCACATAAAGGGTCCATGAATGTATCTCCATCAAAATAAACAACCCAAAAGTGCCCTTTTATTAAGCTATTTACCGATAACATGAAGTCGACGAAACTATCTGAAACTCAGGTGCATGGCCCCAGCTGGGGGAAAAGTCAAGTTGGGCAAAAAGGACATTGATGAAGTTATCGAAACTTTGGGCTATTGCCTTATCGAATATTTCACACATAGGCATCCCCGCAAATAAGCTTTGCTCAAGATTTTCAGCTCATGAAAAGTACCCTACGAATACATTCTAGATGTCAATGGATGGATTGTGTTCAGGTTCACGATTGAGGAGGATTGGGACAACGTACTTTATGGGGAACCTTGTAATACTGTTTAGCCATGCTGTTGGAGTGGTGATGGGTGATATTTATATGTTAGAGATATATTTATTTTAATTATTTTTTATCAGGCTATAATAAAGTTACTTTATTATTAATATTTTTTTAAGGATGAAAATGGCAAAAAGAAAAAAGAGACAAAAACGGAAGGCGGTTCAAGCATTGGGACAAAGTCCAATGATTTGCAGTTAAAAACAAGAGTAGGCCCATTGTTGATATGTTGGGCCAGCCCAATATAACCCAACAGAGCACACCATTTTAAATCACAATCTGCATCCCATCAATAATTAGTTGCTAATAAACATTACCCATACAATCATTATTAGTTTCTGAAGAATATTACCCCATACAATCATTACAAAATTTCAATTTCAAATAAAACTAAATATTATTTTATTAAATTCAAGTATAGTGTAATTCTATATTTTACCATTTATTTATTTTAATCACACCATCAAAATTTTGTATCTACCAACAATTTATAGCACAAACAAATTTAAAAGCTCATGCTGTTAAAACTGCAAGGGAATAAATATATCATGCAATCTTGATTGAAAAAAAAAACACACACACACACACACAAACACACACAAAATAAAATAAGAATATTTCCATTTCAATCAACAAATTCAACTAAGTCTCTGTGCTGGGTCAAGAAAGCAAATATACACAAACACAAGAACAAATACAGACATCACAAAATACACAAAGAGGCAATGCACACAAAGACATGAATACCTAATTTTAATTTACCTATTACATTATATTCTATCAAACAAAAACTAAAACATGAAAAACCATTCACCTCAGAAAATCCCGTTCCTTGTTGGATTAAAAAAGGCCGATTTAAATTCCACAGTGTAGGAAAGCTTCAGCCGAGTCTTGAAGGATGAACACGAAGCCGATATAGACAGTAATATTAGGCATCTGAAAAAAGAGAAAAAACGAAAAGGAAAAGAAAATCCCTTCAAACCACAACAGTTTGACCGGTAAACCCATCCTGGAGCTGCAAAGAACCATCTTTCATTAGATTAAGGCTCAAACTCTTGAACCTCTCTCTCGAATACTGTCGAGATGCTTTTCTCCAATCGGTTCCAGTTTTCATCATCGCCACAAACTCATCGTAACTAATTTGACCGTCCTGAAAGAAGCAAATTCATTCTATAATAAGCTTATAGTTTATAATGTGATGGATGATGACAATTAGCAGTCAGATAGGTAGGGAGAATTGCAAAAATGCCCTTGATTTTGAGCCTAACTCCAGAAAAAAACCCAGTCATCTTTCGAAATTAGAAACAAAAATTGCATCTTTTTAAAAGAGGGGTTGATTTGTAATATAAGAAGATAATTGAAACTTTTGTTGGTAATTAAGCAAAACGTAATGGGGGGTATTTTTGTTCGAGTCTACCTTGTCTGTGTCAACTTCCCGCATAATGTCATTAACAACATCAAGATCGGCTTCACCTGATTCATCTTCCAAGGCTTCTCGAAGCTCGTTGAGCTCGATGTACCCGTTTTTGTTTTTGTCGAAGAACGTAAATGCTCTTCGGATATGCTCATCGTTCTCCATCCTCTGCAAGTGGATGGTGACTGCAACAAACTCTCCATAGTCCAAAACTCCATTTCCATCCACATCAGCCTGTTCAATAAATAGTCCATTAGGACTCACAATCATGCTTCTTGATTTTAAATGGATTTTCAATAAAAAAATAAATGAATCATATAGCCAAACCATTTCAGTTTTTATAGGAATCTATGTGATAAGAAATTCCAAAATAACGTGATACAATAAACATAAAAAAAAAATCTGAATAATAAAATGTAGTAGTTATGATAAGTGGAACGTACATTGGAGAAAAAGGAAAAAAGCACAGTAAAAGATGAGTTTTCCCATGGTACCAGCAACTGAGATGAAACATATAATGTAGTAAAATCAGCAAAGAAGTAATTACCACATCCATTAGCAGTTTTATCTCGGGCTCGGCCAGCTGGGAACCCACTTTTCGTAAACCATCCTTTAGTTCTTCATATGTAACTTTCCCGTCATTGTCAGTATCCATTAGTGCAAACATATCTCGAATTACTTCTACCTCTTCCACTGATAGATGTTCTGCTATCACCTGATCAGCAATTCAACGAACCAAAAAAATAGAAATTAGACAACCAAATGGGATATGTATTTTTTTTTTAAGTAAACTGGCAGGGGATCCTAACAATAAACTCAGAAAATATAGAAAAAAAATTACGAGATGCTTACTCGTAGTGCTTTCTTTTTAAATCTATTCATAACAGAAAACTGCTTGAGTCTGGCCCTCACAATATCTCCAAGGGGAACATTTGATGCCTTCTTTGCATTTTGTATCCACGGGTGATCTAAAAGAGGAATGGAGAAAACATGTTATGGCTGCTGTATAAATAAACATGTTTAAGAAGGTCATGGTGTAATATCATTTTATCGAGGAAGGATGTGGTTTAATTAATTATTTTCAATTTCAATTGCTTAGTGTTTTAAAGGCACCCAATGTCCTGACTGTATGCTCAAATGGTTTTCATATTATAGTTTTAGAAAACAAGAACAATTACCCAAATGGGTTGCCGTGAGATAAAGAACACACATAGCAATCCATAAATTCACAGTTCATTGAAAATCCAGAGTTTAAGAAGATTTGTAGAAACAAAAATGAGAATGGAGAAAACAAAGAAAAGAAAAACAATGGTACCGAAAATTAACAGAGAGAAAGTTATTTTGCAATTCTAGTCTGATGATTTCTACCTAGGTTTATTGATTACAGCACCATTCGTCAACTCAAATCTTTTAGAGGTCCAATAGACATGTTTAAGCTTTTACTTTTTAGATGTATAAATAATATACTAGTTAGACCTTTAATTTATAGTTAACACCTTACGCCTCCAAGCATTTTTGGGGATTAAAAGCATATGCCATAGTGTATGGCCCCACGCCGTACACACTCTTTGCAATCGTCTCAAGGCATTTTTCTGCTGTTTTTAAAAAATCCATACCATATAAACAACTTCATCTTCAATAAGACACACATATCGGATCCTCCAACACCACCAAAACTCAATCAAGATCTGAAAACTTATTTATACCTAAAATCAGCATTTGAATGGAGCTTTGTGCAAACATTCCAAATGTCAAAAAGTCTAAAGCTACAATATTACAAAAGTGCAAGAACTTTGCAAGTTTGCATGCCTTGAGGCATCCTTTTCTATCCTCTGCTTGTTGCCCATCATCATTTTGTAAGAAAAAGTAGTCACATGCAGAAATATACTTTTAAATTTTAATCAGTACTTTACAGAGTACATAAAAATAAAGGAAACCTCACCAAGCACTTGCTGGGCTGTCAAACGCCTTTTAGGATCGGGCTCTAACATCTGCCTAACAAGACTTTTTGCACTATCTGAAACTTGAGGCCATGGTTCCCTCTTGAAATCAATTGCTCCCCTTAAAATTGCTAGAGCAACGCCTTGCTCGGTTTCTGAAGCACATTGCAATGGAACATTAACCCGTTTTAATGAAATTGTGAAATACCAATGAGATACAATTCAAGAAGCAAAGGTAAAATCAAAGTAATTTACCAGCCCAGAAGGGAGGAACCCCACATAACAAAATATAAAGAATCACACCGGCGCTCCAAATGTCGACTTCAGGTCCATAGTTTCTTTTCAGAACTTCCGGTGCCATATAGTAAGGACTCCCCACGATCTCAGAAAACCTTTCACCTAATTAGAAAATGTATTTTGATTGGTCAAATGTCAATCATAAATAACCTCACACCCAAAACATAACTAAAAAACTATCTAAAAAGTTGAGTTCAAAGAAAAAGAAGAAAAGCTGGACTATAATCGACTATGAAGGACATTGAAGATAACCAATTTCCAGCTCAAAAAAGGCAAACAGAACCAGCAAGAAGATAAAGGGATACAGTAAAAATACTAACCAAGAACAAGGATTAACAAATAACTTTACAATCCAAATCCCAACGAACAAATTCCACTCACCAGGCTTGAAAAACACTGAGAGCCCAAAATCAATCGCTTTGAGAGCCGAATTCTCCTTCTTGTTCGCAAACAAGAAATTCTCCGGCTTCAAGTCACGATGCATAACCCCGTTATGGTGACACATCCTCACCACCTCCGCCACCGTCTTCGCCACTGCCGCTGCGGCCCTCTCGCTGTAGTGTCCACGCGCCACTATCCTGTCGAAAAGCTCCCCTCCCTCGCACAGCTCCATGACCAAGTGAACAGCCTCGTTGTCCTCGTAGGTGGCCCGCAGCTTCACGACGTTCGGGTGGTCCGGCAGGCTCGCCATGATGGCCACCTCACGGCGGACGTCCTCAACGTCCACCGCCGTGCGGAGCTTCTTCTTGGAGATCGACTTGCAAGCGAGAGCCTCGCGTGTCTCCCGGTCGGTGCAGAGGTACGTCACCCCGAATTCCCCCCGCCCGAGCTCGCGACCGAGGATGTACTTGTCGGAGATTCTCGTCCTGGGGATGAAGTCCTTGAGGACGCGTATCGGAGTCGGGGATTGGGCGTAGGGGTTGGGGTATCGCTCGTGGGGTTTTTTGCGGTGTTTGGGGGTTTGGGGTTTTGAAGCTGGGGCATCGCTTTTCTCCGAAGGCCTTATGCAGGCGTTGCAGTTTCCCATGGTGGAGGGTTTGGCGAATTAGTAAGTGGGTAGCTATGAAAAATTGGATCTTGAGCGGTTGCGCGGCCGTCAGCGGTGGTGGTTGGTGGAGGAGAAAGAGAGCATCTTTGAGGAGAGAGGCAGTTCTGAAAGTGGAAGACGCGGGTCAAGTTCTGGGAGAAAATTTCGGTATTTGAAAAATCAAATAAAAAATTTAAAATAAAAGATAATAAAATAAAATAAAGTCGTTCGTGTATTAAATGATTATTTATTGCATGATGTCATGGAAATAAATATTTTGCATTTTTTTAACTTATTTTAGGAAGTCTTGAAAAGCATGCTCCTGCATTTATATGTAATTTTAAGTAGAATTAATCAAATAAAATTTTATTATCACAAATTTTGTGTTAGGGGGTCTACCCGTTGTTCGGGTGACCCGATATATTATGCTAACCAAAATACGTAAGCATGCTATAAAATGTCATACTTTTGTTAATTTTGTATTTTAAAGTATAATATTTATATGTAAATTGTACATGTTTGCTGAAGAATTATGATTGTCTAACCGTTACATATATCTAACAACCATTTTATTGCTTAATCAAAAAATCTTAGGTCGAGTCGATCAAATCGTTGGGTCATTGACCCCTTATGATTTTTTAAATAAAGAATACATATTTATTCTGTAAAATATGTCTTTCATTGTGATATTCAACTTTATAGTATACATATTTATTAAACAAGTATGACTACTTAATCATTAGATCTTCTAATGAATAGTGGTGTAACATGTAAATTGTAGTCTTATGATATATTTCTAAAATAATGGTGTAAGATAACCTTTAAAGCAATATTTTCTTAGATTGAAAGGTGTTATATAGGTAAATTATAGAGAGCATCTTGTGAGTTGTTTTAATAGAATGGTGTAAGTAAGATAACCTTTAAAACAATATTATGCATTGGAAGGTAGAGAATGGTTGTCAAAAGTCAATAATGTTTATTGCTCAAGTCTTAACTTGTTACATTTTCCACCAGTAGTACTACCGTGTACCCTGGCACACCTAGCTAGGTGTGTCAGGACACATTTTGCACGCGCCCCTCACCCCCCAAAACTAAAAAATTAAGAGAGTGTAGTGCACATTCCTATTTTTTTTTAATTGAAAAATGAGACATATTACATAAATTAAAATATCATTAATTATTTATATTAAAAAAATAAAAATAAAATTAAAATACCAAAATTCATAATTTATTATCTATAAATAGAGACCACATTTGATAGGTTTTTGAACACAACTAATTTTTCGTTTTTTTGTAATTATTTTATTATACTAACATATAATGAACATGTTACATAATAAGATGAATATGTTTTCAAATAAGATGAACATGTTACAGATTGCAGATTGAAATAATACATATTCATCTTATTTTATAACATGTTCATCTTATTCTATAACATATTCATTTTATTATGTATGTAACATGTTCAGCTTATTCTATAACATGTTCATTTTATTATGTAACATGTTCATTTTATTCTATAACATGTTCATTTTATTATGTATGTAACGTGTTCAACTTATTCTATAACATGTTCATTTTATTATGTAACATGTTCATTTTATTCTATAACATGTTCATTTTATTGTGTAACATGTTCATCTTATTTTAGAATATGCTCATCTAAATTTCATCTGTGAAAATAACATTTTCATCTTATTCTATGACATGTTCATCTTACTCTATAACATGTTCATCTTTTTATGTAACATATTAATCTAAGTATAGATTTGCGTCATAATATTCCAATAAGATAAATTAATTGTAAAAAATGATAAATTATTTGTGTTCCAAAAAATATCAAATGTGGTCTCTATTTGTAGAGAATGAAAAATTATGAATTTTGGTATTTTTATTTTTTTTTTTAATACAAAATATGAATGATAATTTAATTTATATAATATGATAAATGAAATTCATTACCCAATAAAAATGGGACACATGTCCCATTTAAAAAAAAATATTTACCTTCTTACATCTCACGCGCCTTTAGAGGAAATGTAATTCACATAAGGCCCTGGCACACCTAGCAAGACCCTGACACACCTAAGTATTTGCCATTTTCCACATAGGAATAGAAGGGGGTGTATTTAGAATTCTTCGTATTTGCCATTTTCCACATAGGAATAGAAGGGGGTGTATTTAGAATTCTTCATAAACCATTATCATGTTTTTGCTTGGAAGCTTATAGTTTACCTCACCCAAAAGTGACACCTACCAAAGACTAGCATCATTGGTTCAAAGACCATATGTTATTAATTATTATCATGATTACACCTATACATAGAGTAATATAAAATTTTATATGGTGCATTTTAGCTACTAACTATATTCATAATTTTAGTCCAACAAACTATATTCAAACTATTATTATTTTGTATGTGTGTGTTTTACACTTTATGATATGTTTAAGTGCAATCTTAATTTAATATATTGCCTACAACATACACTATTGCTCTTAACTGTCATGGCTTCTTTATAGCTTGTCTTAAGTTGTACTACTGGGAAATGCTAAGGTTCCGTCACAAAATCATTCCGTCGGGATTTGTAATCATTAGATCATCATGTAACTGTCAGAAAAAGTTGATCTAACGGTTACAAACTCTGACGGAATAGTTCCGTAACGGAACCGTACCATCTTCCATAAAGATTTTTTATTGTATTGAATATTATTTAAGCTAGTTCTATATAATGATTGATCAATTGCTTATCAAATTTTAATAATAATGGTAGTTATGGTGAAAGCTCAAGTTGAGAAAATGGAATAATAATGTGTTCATGGTGGTTGATTGAGGTTGTTAACCAATTACACTTTTTAGGTGAGTTGATGTGTCTTATTGGCACACCTAACACAGCTGAAAAACCATTTTTATTTCCTTTATTTTGTTTCTTTTAAGAAAAATGCTTAGATCATAGAGATTGACCAGCAAATTAAGAGCATCATCATGTTACATTCATCACAAATAGGAGAATGCATATTAATAGTTATTGCTCTCCCCAAAAACAAAAGATATATTTAGGTACAAATTATAAGTATACTGTATACCTTTTGACTTGATGATAGAAGTTTATGATCTTGATAAATGAATATCAAGTCTAATATATCCATATCTGCATATTTTTTATCTACACAATCAAAGTTTTGAGATTAAAATGCAACTCAATTGGTCTCATATTTTTCAACTTCAACCTACACAATTATGGAATAAATTCCTAAATAGGTTGTTATAATTTCTGTCTTATAGAGGGTATGGCCAAACTTAGAAATTGTAACAAATTAACTACTATTTGTATGGAATATAAGTAATTACATTACTTTTACGAGAAATTCAACCGTGCCGATGAACGCACTTTCTGCATCGATTTTTTTTTTTGTTATATCACACACAATGTCCTCATCGATAGGGTCGGATTTTTTCAGTAAAAAAATTCAACATCTAAAAATGTTCTAAGAACAACGTATCACAAGACGTGGGAACTTAATTATGTAGACGCAAATATCGCTGCGGTTAGTTTTTTTAATTGTTGGGTAATTATAATATTTTTTTAATAGAAAAAATATACATACTTATACTATGAAATATCATTTTTAGATGAAAATTAAAAATTGAAATTAAAGTTTTCTGTAGAGGGGATGCAAAAAGGAATGATGAAAATTGGTCATTTTTTAAGTTCTCTCACGGGCTCTTCTTTCTTTATACCCTGTCAAAAGTAATAATTGCACTCGGCAAAGTAAAATATTAATTGAAAAAAAAAAGTCATCTTTTTGCTTGTGCTTTTTTTTTAAGGGGAACAGCCATTATGCTTGCTTATGGGGTTGCCTTTCATTTTACAGCACATATAGAAATTAATGTCTTGTTTGAGAGAGAGTCCAAAAGTGGAAGTGTGAAGAAAAAAAATTGTAAGTCAGTTTGCATGGCAACCATGAGTTTTTAAAAAATTCAAGATTGTCAACATATATATACACACTTTAAAAAAATTCAAGATTGTTACAGAACTTGCAAGCAAAAGGCACATTTGATGAGCCATTCTATGACTAAAAATAAATAATAATGACAAAAATAAACTAAAAATAATAAATGCTTAAAAATTAGCTATGACTAACAGCCATTCTATGATCCTAATAATTTGCCACCATTTTCTTCTTAGTATTTTCTGAAACCTACTAACAAAAGGTATTATTATTGAGATCTACAGAGTTGATTATTTTGATTTTAAACAATCACAAAGGCCTGCAACAGATTCTCTATCACAATTCACATCAGGATCATTATTTTCTAACCATACATCCAATAGGCTATATCAGCCTCAACAAACTACAGAAATACAATAGAGCAACCTCATAGTATTCAAAACAATTACCCCACATAATTCCAACCTTACACAATTTTAACCAACTTTGTGGCTCTATAAATTTGTAAGCAGCAAATGAAATGCAAGCAAAACACCCGGTCAAGATTCCGATCTAGTTGATAGTTACGATCTCGTCTTTTTTTTTTTCTTTTTTTTTTTCTTTCGTTTGATCCGAAAGAGACAAATAATCGAGCTTCTGCAAATCAGCCTAAAGATTCTCAACAGTCAGAAAACACTCTTGTTGGCCAGTCTCAATCATCAACCACCATGATGGGAAATCCCCTGATGAGAACAGGAAATTCATTAGTCTACTAACATTCATCTGACAGCAGCAAGTGCTCGTGTGTAGCGTAAATTAAACACACATTCACACACACACACACACAGAGAGAAAAAAAAAAAAAGAAAAGATGTAGAAAGATAATAAGAGCTTTCCCCAACCAAAAATATAGATTTGTAAATTGTTGAAAGTTAATCGAAATGACATGATATTTATATGATTTATATACAAAGACCGACAAAATAAAACGAGTGACCATCACATCACCTTGCAGGTTGTGTCATCTAATGACAGTACTTCAAATAACCTAACTATTTTTACAGCCAATGTGACAAGGGTGGGGCTATCTTAGTCTAATGACATGAAGGAGATGACAAGAATAACTTGTAATACAGTTAATTATAATGAGTGGTAGTTTATCGTATTTGAACATAAATTTACTGAAAGTAAGAACATAGTAGGTAATAAGTAATAACACATAGAAAGCCCATATTGCTAATGTTCAATAACTAGTGAAGAAGCATATCATCAAATAACAAAGCATCTTACCAGCCCCCGTGTCTGGAGAAGTAGTCATTATCAAGTGAAACAGCAAGTGCAACAGCTACTGCCCTCTCAGACAGAGTTAACGAACGGGTTACATTCAACTCTTGTACCTGCAAAATATGGAATTATAAATCAGGAAATTTGTGTTTGAAAAGAATATATAAAGCGAGGCCCTATGCGGTGAATTACCCCTGGAGCAGGCCCAACAACAGAGTCGGCACTCCCAAATCGAATCACGTACTGACCAGCATCAGTAAAAAGCTGCAGCACACAAATATAAACAACTCTTAACATGAAAGGGGTCTGCAGATTCCATTTTCCCAAGAAATCAATATACAGCAAAGAACCTCAAATCCAAAACCCCTCCAGTCACGATCTATTTCAGCCAACACGTTTCCATCGATGTCCTTCAATGTGAAAGTCCAGTTCCAGAAGCCAGGGTTCTCTACCACTGCAAATTGTTTATTCCTAAGACAAGAAAAGAAAGACCACAAACATCAAGTCAGAATCCAAACCCATACTCAATGATATTCTGTTTAACATACACATACTGAACAATTAGATGTAGATTGTCCTACCACCGAGCGGGTATTAGATTACTACAAATAGTATCTCAAAGAACCAAGATTAAATAATTTCCATGATTGAGGAAAAGGCCCAGAACAAGAGTGAAAGGGCGGACTAACATATATGGCCACATAATTAGATTCCATACTCCAGTGAGAAAAGGTAATGGCATTTATACCTTTAATAATAATTTTGTATCCTTATTTCACATAATGAAATTGCAAAGTCAATGATTTTGTAAATTAAAAATATTGTCATTTTATCATTGATGGATTGCATAGACAGAAAAATGTAGGCTCCTGGGAATATTACCCCAAGTACAAATCATAAATTCTTTTCCAGAGATGCCATCTTCTGTGAACAACACCAATTTCCTGATAAAAAAAAGGTGCGATATAATAAACAAAGTGAATAAATAATTTCCAGACGCACCAATAGTGTGCCAGGGTCAACATTAGGTAACAACCAAAGAAATTTTATAACCATCATACTTGTCCATTTATCTCTGCATAGATTGAACTGGTGATCCACCAAAAGGGCCTCCGAACCTACTTGGAAGCAAATTTACAAAGGTAAACCAGTTGCACCGACATCACGTCAAATGTATGCTTGTATTGGATAAACAACATGTAAAAGTTCTTACCCGAAAGAGTTCGTTACCTAATCCATCAGTTATGGATGCTATAAATGGGCGTCTTAACCGAAGCAACTGCAGAAAGCATATGAATAATCATCTCATCCAACAATACAAGAAGACTATGCAGAAAAGGAAAGGGTAAATAAAAGCTAACAGAAAAATGAAAATGACAGTTCTTTCCCCAAACATAGAAGTGCACAAATATAACAGAAGGGCAACAGTGAAATTTATGGTTAAATTACCTTAGACGATAATCTGCCGACTGCCGTGTTTTTTTTTTTTATATATATGATATGATAAGAAACACTTTGGCACCTAAAGTATGGTGGTTTTGACACTATAGGAAACAAACTTTTTTGTTACATTATTATTATATGAACCACATGAATTTTACATGTAATCATCTGAAGCACCCCATTTGTTTTTACAAGGATTCTTTCGCATGCATGTCACACCTCTTATCTGTGCACTTTTTGGGTCACTCCGGGTTCTTTTATTTCTGGGGCTAATGGTGAATGTTAGTTTACTACTTTTCCCACATACAGCAACATTACTCAATTAAGAAGTGCACAAATAAGAAATATGCCATTTGTGCACCGAACACTGAGAAATGTTTCCACAATCAAGGAGACCAGTTTACCATTTTTCCCACATAAAGCAACATTAAACTAATACGAAGTGCACAAATAAGAATCTTGCCATTTATACGCCCGACCACCGAGAAGAGCTTCCACAATCAAGGTGACCAAAGTGATAAGGTTCATAACACTGTAGTTAAGAATTTTAGATGGCAATGTACGGGGAAATAAGTTTAGCTCTGAAATGCAAATAGCAATAGTTTGTAGACCAGACTGATTTTACCCACTTTTTCCATGTGCCATTTGCTTTCTTATTCTGTTATTCAAATATCCAAAACAAGAGAATCCACGTTTTAGTTTACTACATAGATACAAAAAAAAAATAAAAAATACAGAATAACTTTAGAGTGCATTCAACCTCAACCTATATCCTAGAGTTTACTTTTCACCTTAGCCACCAAACAAGAAATTCTTGGAGTAAAAGTGTCCTTAAATCAAAACATCATAACAATGATACTGAAGTTAAGTAGATGACGATGGCATTTTACGAAAAATTTGACCAATGCTTTTTAGAGGTATGTAATGAAGTACCAAAAAACTGCAGCAAGATGAAAGACACAACCCTAAAAGTGTAATACATTCAAAGCCACACCACAAGCTAGGAAATGGAGGATTATGTTACCTGTCTTGCAATCACGTTACTCTGCTCCCGAATAAAGCCGACAGGCTGGAAAAATAACATTAAAGTAAGCTATTGCTACTTACTGCAGTACTATTCATTTTGTTTACAAGCAGTTAATGGAGAAAGACCATAGGACTATGGCCAGGAAGAAGAATCACATACTGCTTGTGGGTAGCAGACATCAACTATCGCATATCGATTTTCCTGCAAATTACAAGGAAGGACGATATAACTCACCACAATAAAGATAAACCCATAAAGGAATATAAGAAGATATATTTCAGATAATCAACAAAGAGAACAAAGAGCTATTAATGGAGTTGGAGAGTTGTACAATTTTCAAGATACTTAAAACAGTACTCTATCTTCATTTACATAATACAATAATGATCTCAGAAATATGTGTACATCCTAGAGATTGTGGTTCATGGAAGGAATAGAAATATTTGCTGAAAACTAGTTCAGAAGGATCAATAAAGCTTAAAACGTACCTGCTCAAAGCCAAGAACCAAGTTGGCCCACTCTATATCCCTGGTTATAAGCAGATTAGATCTTGCAAGAAGAGGGGCAACCTTGGACTGAAATAATTTTCAAGATAAGAAAATTTTCAATAGAAAGCATCATGATGTTTGGCTAGCAATAACTACTAATATTAGTCGTTGTCATAACAATATTAGCGTATAAATTAATAGATGTGATTGACATGCATAAAATCCCATCAGTTTCTTCCAGATCTCAATATGCATAAAAACTGTAAGTTCCTTTCGTATCAAAGGAAATGAGCTATTCATATGTTTCCCATAACTTTAACGTATATACCTCAGCTCTTGTATCATAGAATCATTTAGAAATGCTGCAATAGTTGGCTAATGTTTTATTACAAACACGAGTCCAATTCTATTATACTAAATTTGTACTGTTAAAAAGTAGATAAATCATACCAGCAAAACAAATAAACAAACAAATATGAAAAATATCACAATAAATATTGCATTAACTAAACAAAAAGTAAGAAAAACATATAAACAATAATCTCAGACGAGAGGGAAACTGCATCATCAATATAGCTGGCCTAACAAATTGCAAAAAGCAGGAAATGATTCTCTAATCAAATACTCATTCCACTTTCAAGCTCCAGATATTAACAACCGTTTATGGATGGGAATGAAAGAGCAACATAAAACATGGTCTCTCAGTCCTAGTTTCTCTATGCTTGTATCACAAAATAACTTCATCGTTCTAATTTTCCAAGGCCAAGGAAAGCCTTATGATTCTACAAACTATGATATCAAAAGTAAATTCCTATAATCATAATAAGATCATTTTGTCATTCTCTTATTAAACAATAAAGGAAAAAAAAAAATATGAGAACAAACGATGAGGTAAATTTCTAGCTGAATAGGACAATCAGGCATTCAATAAACATAAATAATGTGATGCTTTATTCCCGAATCAACCTACGGTAGCAGCTACAATGAAACAAACTCACAGCTACAATTATCCTACTGAATAACTGAGGGCCACAGGCAAATTCACCTCTTCCAAGGACATTGGTTCCAGTGTACCAGTGACAGATTGACTAGTAGGTGGTTGTTTCAGATTTGACTTAATTTTCCCATACTTCTCATTTACAACTGATGCACCTGAAAAAGATCTTTCAATAATTCCATACAGAGTCCGTCCATCAACAAGCTGTTCACTGCTGCCCCTGGATCTAAGAACTTTATGTCGTCCTTTTACAGGAGATTTTGGCTTCTTTCTATCAGCAACCCAGAGTCGTACAAAGAAATCTCTACTCAGGTCTGGATCATTTTGTGCACCATGCACATACCGTCTAGATGTAGCATTACGCCCCAACGCAGATTCTGTTAAAGGACTTGATGACTTAGACGTGATTTTTTCCAAATAGTATCCTCCAGCAGATAGAATCCCATTTTGATCCTTTTCTATTTTTGAACAATATTGAGGAGTGCTGCATCTTGATCTCTTTATAGCACAAGCCCAACCCCTGAACACGTTCATCTAACAAAAACGCATGCATAAAACAAGAAATTATTTCTGGCAATAGACATGAGTGTTGCACGATGGGAAAAATGTCATAAGCAGTAAGATTGGTAAACAAAATTTCAAAGAAGAGAAATTATCTTTACCTTGACCAATTAAGAACAAATTTCGAGCTCCAAAAAGTTACAAGAATGTCTTCTGCGTACAATAGCTTCCAGTTACCAGAACACACAAAGAAATTGAATCATGAATCGATCATTACCTAGAGCATTGAAATATAATTAGATGAAAACAAATCAAGAAGTAGTTAAACAACAAACCGCCTTACACCCTCAAGAATAGTTTCATCCTATTTCAAATACACAATCCTTTCATATTCGATAAGAAAAACAGAGGAAGTTCAAGATTGAATTGCAGAAGCAACCAAATGGTGAGAATAAACAGCTGCAACTCAACTCCCCAACACGTTAAGTGAATTTCTTACAAAAAAATGCACTAGTAAAGTACTCTGAAGGTTCACTTGTCAATAAGAAATTTCTTTCGAGTCAATTTAAATTTCGAAAGTGCCAAGAAGTTGCCTACCATCGGCCTTAAACAAAGAATTTGATACTGCATCATCTCTTGAATATGGCAATTGGTGGTACCAACGCAGATAAATGAAATTTAAAACGTTTTCGTAATTCTACAAGATTGTCCATACCCTACTCATCTTCGCAAAGAATCCTAACAAAGACTCGAAGTTTAACTCACAATATTTTCAGACCATAAAACTGATTTAAGCAACGCACATTATTGTCAAAACTACTTACGGTAGACTAACAGGATACTCGATCATTTACTCACATAGTGCACGTAAACCCCGGATTTTCGAGCAGCGACAACGAGGACCGGCAATGGGGTGATGAAGACGGTTCACGGTGGTGGTGATTGCCGGCGATAAAAGATCAGCGGTAACCTTGGCGCCGCTGTGCCATCTTCAGGTAATAGGTAAAATTGGTGGAAGAGGAGGATTTCACACGGACCAACCTTGTCGCCGTTTGGAGGATTCAGGTGACAATTGTAGGCAGCTGAAAAGGATGGTAGGGAGGAAAAGAAAATGCCGACGCCTGGCGTAGAGATGAAACTAGAATCCAAGGGAGATGATACGACGGCGATCGGCGGCGCCGGTGTCGCCGAATCTGAAACTGAAAGAGTGCAGCTAGGAGTGGGGGCTCGTGACGGTGTGAAAAAATGTAACAGTTCAGTTGAAACTCGCTAGTCACGAGTGGGGCAGTGAGGTGCCACTTTTTATTTATTTTATTTTTATTATTTTTTATAACTAAAAAACTAAAAAAAAAATATATAGGAGTGTGGAGTAACACAAGGAATCATAAAATATGAATCTACTTCCTTCAAATTCTAGATGAATCCAAGATGTATTACTCCATCAAGAAAACAACTGCTCCTACAAAACAAACTTCATAAGGAAGATGTAAACCCCATATAGAAGACTAGACTGAGACGAAGCTGGATAAATAAACCGAAAAACAAAGAAAAGCACACATTAGGAACCTTAGCAGCACATTCCACCCGAGTCAGCACACGAGCTACTCCCAACAACACAAAGATCTAACAAAGCAGCAAATCGGTGCCCTACATAGGTGTCCTGCTTGATACTCGCAAGCCGCTTGGTTCATTTGCAGCCCTAGACATTACACTTAAGATTACCACACATGGGGTTCTACTAGATTCTCGTCGGTACCCGACTATTGTTACTTCGACCCGAGCATTCGGCTTATCTCTTTCTTCATTAAGCAGTCGTATTTAGTTTCGGGCCCCTCTAGCTCAGCTCTAATTCAACACATTTATCCCAAAACATAAGATCCTATTTGGTCCAAAAACTATTATAAACAAAAACAAAATAATGTCTTAAGGCCACAGTCGACTATACAAATAAACTACTAATTAAAGACAATCGCCCGCCAAATCACTTGTCCGTAGGAAGGTCAACATCCATATCTTTTCCCTTGTCTTCGTCGCTTGCCGGAGCAACTCCTTGAATAGTCGAAGTCCTCTTTGTACGCGGAGAGGTGACATCATCAGAGGAGACCGACAAAATAATAGTTGAATATGGGTCCAATTTGCTAGTGTCTTGTTTCGAGTGTCTTGTTTTGGTTTCTAGTATTTGCTAGTGTCGGGCTTCTAGGCGGTCGTCACACCTGTCCTCCCATTTTATTCAACTTTGGGCTGTATTGCAAGTTGTATCTTTGTACATTTTTGCGTCTGTTATATAAATTCTCTATCGTTTTGGCAAAAAAAATATATATATATATATATGGGTCCAATTGATAAATCGGCACCCCACGAACATGGGGTTCAACTTTTTTCTTCAGGATCGCCTTCGCATTTTGGTCTAGTTCACTATCAAATCCAGGTGAACTCTCTTGCTAGCGTAAACACCTCTAATGAATCCAAATCCTCGTTGC
>CACSLK010027624.1:7506847-7520231 GCA_902706635.1 Striga hermonthica | reverse complement strand
AAAATAAATCAATTTTTTTTTTTTTTAAAAAAAAAGTAGTTGGTACTTTATTTATTTTAATTAAGTAATAAATGCATTTACAGTGATCTATCTACTGAAAAAGTCCAATATCACCTTCTTTCGCCCCCCCACACACACGTCAAATTATATTCCCAATTAAATCCGGGGCGAGTCGGGTCGGGTCGAACCCGGCCACACACCGACGGGTCTCCGCCGCACCTTTTTGTCCTTGAGATAAATCTCTTCGCCTGAACCTCGAAATCCGTATAAGGACAGAAATCATAGGGATTTTTCGAGCTTTTTTTTGCCCTTTTTGTTTGTTCTTCTGTAATGGAAGCAGTTAGAAGAGAAAAGAAGAGGAGAGAGAGCCGAGTGGCGTAAGATAGACCGGGCGGTGGATTGAAGAATCTTCGAATCGCACACACTCGCACAACTTGGGTTTTTGGTGTGCTCTTTTCTTCTCTATCTCTCTCTATACGTATACGGTGTATCTCTATCTTCTTCGCGTGCTTCGTACGGTCTATTTCACGCTTATCTGCTTTCTCCTCTCTCCCTCTGTTCTCGCTCTGCCATTGCAGCTCGCCCAGGAGCTTATCTCTGGTTTTTTTTTTTNNNTTTTGGTGCCCCTTTTGGATTCAGTTATTGTTTATTGCTATATGTGTGGTTTTAATTTACTGTTGTGAAGTATAGCATGCAGTCGAAAACTAGGAGGATAGTGTACATTGTGCAAGGTAAAAGATACAGCAGTGGTATGTGTTAATGAGTTATTCATCTTTTATCTAGTAACAATAAGGCGTGCTAGTGGATTCTTGAAGCATTTTTTGTTAGTTGTAACTATGGATAAACCGGAGCCTGCCGGGAATCCAGTTGATGCTGGTGTTCTCGCTGGTGACGGCAGACCTTCGTACTGGCTGGACGCGTGTGAGGATATTTTGTGTGATGATTATTTGATTGATTTTGAGCCGACGCCGACCCCGACCCCAGTGGCGTCGGCTCTTGTACCCGAACCGCTATCTGAAGGAGGCTGTCACGACCCGGGATTCTTTGGCGGGATTGATCAGATTTTCGACCGCATAAAAAATGGAGGAGCTGATTTGCTGCTTCAGGAGAATGATGGAAACAACCAGAGTGAGTTTTTTCCTGGTTCCTCATCCGGGCAGGCATGTGTCGAGGATCAAATCCAGCAAAACTCGGCAGCTAAGCATGAAGTTCTCAATTCAAATGGAAAACGGCCTTCTGAGTGTAGCAACGGGCTAAGAGGCGAAAAAAATGACTCTGGAAAAAGGCCTCCCGAGCTTCATGACAGGGCATTTCAAGGTAGGGGTATGCAGAGGGAGAGGAAGATTTGGGATAGGACTCCCTGGAGAAAGAGGCAGCGTGAGTGGGACCATGCGGAGGGTGAGGGGCAGACAAGAGATCGCCAGAGAAGACGAGAGCGTTATGGTGCGGGCGGCCGGAAGGGCAGGGAGTGCAGGGAGGGGAGGGGTTACTGGGAACGGGAAAAGGAGACGAACGAAGTGGTTTTCCATGCGGGTGCATGGGAATCTTCCCGAAATAGGGATGATAAGGGCTCCCAGAAGAGCACCAAATGTGCTACCGGAAGCTCAGAAGAGAAGAAAGAGGACCGGCCCAAGGAGAAATTTGTGGAGGAGGTGGCTCGCCATTACCAGTTGGAAGTTCTTGAGCATGCCAAGAAAAGAAACACGATTACATTCCTTGAGACAGGGGCTGGGAAGACACTAATTGCCGTGCTCCTCATGAAAAGTGTGAGCGCTGAATTGGAAAAACAGAACAAGAAAATGCGGGCAGTCTTTTTGGTGCCTAAAGTTCCTCTTGTTTATCAGGTAGCGCGTCCAAGTGGGGATTTGGCATTGAATCTACACTCGTTTGATGTTTATCTGGTATGTAGATAACTCTGTTTTTAATTTTGACTTTTGTAGCAAGCAGAAGTGATCCGGGAGCGTACGAGTTTTCAAGTTGGCCATTACTGTGGGGAGATGGGTCAAGATTTCTGGGATGCTCGGAGGTGGCAGCGTGAGTTTGAGAGTAAACAGGTATCATTGGATTTAACACCTATTGCTTGACTTTTTTGATGATGTTTATCTCAAGCGTCTTCCGTCTAAGACTTTCTTAACAGAACACTATGTTTTATGTCCCGTGTCTTAAGCAGCTGAAATTGACATTATAAAGAATGTAAACACTCCCTTTTCACTGCTTACTGATATTTCGTATGGAGTAAAAATAAATCTACAACTGAATATGATTTCCTGGTTCAGATAGGTGAATTGCATCTTGAAATCGTGGGGTTTCAAAATTGACATTTCGCAAATGGGAAGTAATGAATGCAATTGTGTGTATATAGTGATGAATTATTATATATTTTAGCGTATCTAGCATGAGTACCAATGGCAGAGGCGGGAAGTGAAGGTGTCAAAAACAGAAAGTACAAATGGACGCATTTGCAGATTTAACTTTATGTTACAGAGATAGTTGGCAGGGAATAATTTCAAGAAAAAATGTTTTACATGCATATGTGACTTCTATGCATATTAAAAACCGTAAGTCATGGAAATTTGATTCTTTTGTATGCCTTTTCTGGCCTCATGTGTTACTTCTTATTTATTTTGTCTGTTAAACTAGATGACACGTTCCAATTTTAATAATTTAATTACTTGTTCCTCTTCTATATTTTTACATAATTTGACTTATCGGGCTGTTAAGATCTTGGCTTCCAAATGATTTTAGAAGGCACATTATTGATGCTTATTAATATTTCTATTGATGTTTGAGTTGCATTTAAAGTTATTCGAATAATTAGAAGCATGTAGAAAAGACAATCACTTAGCATAAGATGTTTAGCTTTTCTCACTTATGATCCTGCCTTGGCCAGGTTTTAGTGATGACGGCTCAAATTCTTCTCAACATACTCAGACACAGTATTATAAAGATGGAAGCTATCAGTCTTCTTATTTTGGATGAGTGTCATCATGCTGTGAAGAAACATCCTTATTCCCTAGTGATGTCCGAGTTCTATCACACTACAGCAAAAGAGAAGAGGCCATCAGTTTTTGGGATGACCGCTTCTCCTGTGAACTTGAAGGGTATGGCGATTAACTTGTCTTCATCTATTGTGATCAGTGGTTTCTTATCTGAAGCTTACGTGGTTTAAATGTTCATTGGTACATTAAGTATTTCTTTTCTGCATTTTATGATTTTCTAACAGTAGGTATTGCTTCTGTAATATATTATATTTTGTTTGTCAACTTTCTTCTGAAAGCAAAAGGTGCTGATGTGTAAATTGTAACACAGGTGTTTCAAGCCAAGTAGATTGTGCTGTAAAGATACGTAACCTGGAAACTAAACTAGACTCGGTGGTTTGTACTATAAAAGACCGTAAGGAGCTGGAGAAACATGTGCCGATGCCTTCAGAATTAGTAGTGGAGTATGACAAAGCAGCTAGTTTATGGTCCCTGCATGAACAAATCAAACAGATGGAACAGACTGTTGAAGAAGCTGCTCGGTCAAGTTCAAGAAAAAGTAAGTGGCAATTCATGGGAGCAAGAGATGCTGGAGCAAAGGGAGAGCTCCGCCAAGTTTATGGGGTTTCTGAACGGACTGAAAGTGATGGTGCTGTTAATTTGATCCAAAAATTGAGGGCCATCAACTATGCACTTGGTGAACTGGGACAGTGGTGTGCTTACAAGGTTTTGTAACATATTTACTATAGGATGTCTTTTTATCATTTCTTTCCCCTCTAGTTATCCTTTGGATTAAATTTGGTTTTTCCTTCTATTTCTTCTTTAATAGTGTTGAAGCCTTGCTGTTTTGAAAATTTGGTTATGGCTACGTCATTGTTGCTTTGAAGCTCGTATTGGTTAAATTCGAAGGTCATTTATGTTTTTGTAGATTGCTTAAACAGAGGGTTTAAAATTTTTAGTTTCAGATGCCAAGAAACATGTTGGACTATTATGTGTGTATAAGCATATGTCTGATGCGTGATGCTTTTGCAGGTTGCACAAGCTTTTCTGACTGCTTTGCAGAATGATGAGAGGGCAAACCATCAACTTGACGTCAAGTTTCAAGAGTCATACTTACACAAAGTTGTCTCCCTTTTGCAATGTCATCTGACAGAAGGAGCTATCATGGAGAATAATACTGGAGGCACTGACAACACAGAAAATAATGCTGCAGAGGAGAATGGGGCTGATGAGCCTGAGGAGGGGGAACTTACTGACAGTCGTGGTGAATTATTCTGTCTTTTGCTCTTTTATATTTTCCTCATTTGCATTGCTATTGGGAACCACTGAGTGGTCTATCTCAATAATTGGATTCTTGTATGAAATTGAAAAAATAGCCCCTGGTTGTGAATATTGATAGCAGTCAAGTCAACCCAGGAAAACGTAATTCCATTGACCTTCATGTAACTAGTAGTTGTTTGACCGTTGCTCCTAATCCGGGATTGAAACCTGTACAGAGTTTTTAGCATATGTTGCCTATATAATGTCTAGTTAAGTTTTTTTAATTTGACTAGTCAAGTGTATAGTATTTAACACACCAGCATTATGTATTATGATTTTCTTGAGAAACTGTCCTGTTTATGCCATTTGTCTCATTTGTTTTAAGCATCTTGTGTGATTTACTCATTTAATGAATCCTTTAGTTCTACTACTGTCATTAAGTATTGGAATAACAAGAACCCACAGGTTTTTGATTTGTAGGAGAAAGCAATAATTCAAGTAGATAGTGATGCCTCCTTACAAAGACTTTATGCAGGATAATCCTTAAATCTTTGAGTGTGTTTCTCATTTTGTTGCTGAACTTTGATCACAGTTTTGAAGGACAAAGGGCAACTTAGTTTGTAGTTCGCACATTTCTTACCTTTTGCTGAAATATTCTACAACTGTTTCAGTTATAGTTTTTTGGTTATTCATTCAGATGAGTGTATTTGACATCCTATCTATTCTTAATACTATCTGGATGCGTGACTGGCTGAATGTGTATTTTATAGTTGTCTCTGGTGGAGAGCATGTTGATGCGATTATTGGAGCTGCTGTTGCTGATGGAAAAGTGACTCCAAAAGTGCAGTCATTGATGAAAATACTCTTGAAATATCAGCACACTGAGGATTTCCGTGCTATAATCTTTGTGGAGCGTGTTGTGACCGCCTTAGTTCTTCCTAAGGTCAATTGAGTACATCAAGCATGTGACATGGGGATTTTATTGAGATTTTATACAACACTTATTCACTCCGTTTCACCTGCAGGTTTTTGAAGAGCTTCCATCACTGAGTTTTGTCAAATCTGCAAGTTTGATTGGGCACAACAACAGTCAAGAAATGCGAACCAGCCAAATGCAAGATTCGATTGCCCGATTCAAAGATGGTCGTGTATGTTTACTATCAAGCAATTAGCTCATATTAACCCTTAAACTATTTCAATAATTTATATGCAAATATTATCTACGCTTCAGGTGACTGTTTTAGTTGCCACTAGCGTTGCTGAGGAGGGACTTGATATTAGGCAATGCAATGTTGTCATTCGCTTTGATCTTGCCAAAACTGTTCTGGCCTATATTCAGTCCAGAGGCCGTGCCAGAAAACCTGGATCAGATTACATCTTGATGGTCGAGAGGTAGGTTACGTTGGGGGATCTCTGTTTTCAGTTCTGCTGGTTTATCTACGGAGAGACAGTTTTGACGACTTAATGATTGTATCTGTAGAGAAAACTTGTCCCACGTAGCTTTCTTAAAGAATGCTAGGATAAGTGAGGAGACATTGCGGAAAGAAGCCATTCAGAGGACTGACATTAGTCATATCAAGGATACCAGCAGCATGAATTCTGCAGAGGCGCTAGCTGATTCTGTGTACCAGGTGGAGTCTACTGGTGCTGTGGTAAGCTTAAATTCTGCCGTTGGACTTATCCACTTCTACTGCTCCCAGCTTCCCAGCGATCGGTACTCTCTCTCTCTCTCTCTCTCTCTCTCTCTCTCTCTTTATGTGTGTGTGTGTGTAACACACGCACAAGTGCACGTACTGTTTTGATGCCTCTTTCTCTTCACTGTGTGGTTCCTAGAGCTTTTTGTGCTACATCAGTTAATCTATTCACTTTCTTTGCTCTGCAGGTATTCAATTCTTCATCCGGAGTTTATTATGGAGCGTCATGAAAAGCCTGGCAGTCCTACTGAGTATTCGTGTAAGCTTCAACTTCCCTGTAATGCGCCATTCGAGGAACTGGAGGGACCTCTATGCAAATCCATGCGCCTTGCGCAACAGGTGTTCTTCATATATCAAAATTGTTCGCTACCTTTTCAAAATGCAAACAGGCGCATATTTGAAGGATTGGAAATTTGCAGGCGGTTTGCTTGGCTGCTTGCAAGAAACTCCACGAAATGGGTGCATTTACTGACATGCTGCTGCCAGATAAGGGAGTTGGTGGAGAAATGAACAAAATTGAGCAAAATGATGAGGGTGATCCTCTTCCTGGAACTGCCAGGCATAGAGAATTTTATCCTGAAGGAGTAGCTGATGTTCTCCAGGTTGGATCCTCCATCTCTCCTTTTGAGTGAACTGTTCATTTGTTGAATGATAGCAAAGCTGATATTTGATCTATATCCATTTTCAGATTGTTTCCAAATAAATTAAGAAGTGTAATGATGCCCACCATTTAGAGTATTATGATCAATGCTAACTTACATAGTTACTTGGGGATCTTGTGATAACCATTAGATGGATGCTTACATTGTATCTGTCTCTACAGGGAGAGTGGATATTATCTGGGAAAGACTCTGATGACTCCAAGTTGTTTCGTCTTTACATGTACTCAGTCAAATGTGAAAATGTTGGCTTCTCCAAAGATCCCCTATTAGCTCAAGTTTCAAAGTTTGCAATATTGTTTGGCAATGAATTGGATACGGAGGTATCTTATTCTTCCTTTTTAGATTTCTGTTAGAATTTGAGCCTTTGACCATTCAAAATAAGGTTTCTCATGTCCCGTCTTTTCTAGGTGTTATCATTATCGATGGATCTATTCATTGCTCGATCTATGATAACGAAGGCATCTCTTGTGTTTAATGGGCCAGTAGAAATTCGAGAAACTCAGGTGCATTGACCATTTCTTTTACTTTAATTGCTTTTTATCCTTTTGACAATGAAGCTAGTGAATTATAAAACTAACTGATACCTACCGCACACAGTTGGTGTTGCTAAAAAGCTTTCATGTACGGCTGATGAGCATTGTGCTTGATGTGGAAGTTGAACCATCCAACACTCCTTGGGACACTGCAAAGGCATACTTATTTGTTCCTTTGGCTGGAGGTCAATCTTCAGATCCTATGACTTATATTGACTGGGCTCTAGTTGATAAGGTTTCAAATACAGATGCATGGGCCAATCCTCTTCAGAGGGCCCGGCCAGATGTTTACCTTGGCACTAATGAGCGGACACTTGGTGGGGATAGAAGAGAATATGGATTTGCAAAATTACGTAATGGCATGGCTTTTGAACAGAAATCCCACCCTACCTATGGGATTAGAGGAGCTGTTGCACAGTTTGATGTGGTAAAAGCATCTGGATTAGCACCTAAACGGGATGTTATTGAACACCACAAGGTTGACTTAACAATAGGAAAACTGACGATGGCTGATTCCTGTGTCGAAGCAGAGGATCTGGTCGGGAAAATAGTTACAGCTGCTCATTCTGGAAAGCGATTCTATGTAGATTCTGTTCGATTTGAGATGACAGCAGAGAACTCATTCCCGAGGAAAGAAGGTTACCTTGGTCCTCTGGAGTACAGTTCTTACGCCGATTACTATAAGCAAAAGTATGTTACTTTCTGCCGTAAATTTTCTTGGGTGCATTATTAATGACCACGTCCCTCCTACTCCCCCATATGCAACTCTGTGCTCTTTATTTTGTGTGGTCTCCTTCATTATGGATTCTTCTATACGTCCTGTGACTTATTGTCAAAATTTTGAATAGATGAGGATGTAATACCCCTTGGGGTTCCTGTGCTCTGCATTGTTCACTTTTGATTCTATAAGTGAATTGAATATATTTGATGGTTAAGTATAACACATAAAATCAATTTGCAGGTACGGGGTAGATTTGGTTTTCAAACAGCAACCTCTAATTAGAGCCCGTGGAGTTTCATACTGCAAGAATCTTTTGTCTCCTCGATTTGACCACTCGGATGGTATGCATTTTGCAGCAACAAATCCTCTACTTATCCTTTTTTGCTAGAAATTTTGCTGTGGAATTTTGTGAATCTTCCATTGTAGGTCGTGATAGTGAGTCCGAAGAGATTCAGGAGAAGATCTATTATGTCTTTCTCCCTCCTGAACTCTGTTATGTGCATCCCCTCCCTGGATCACTGGTTAGAGGGGCTCAAAGATTGCCATCTATCATGAGAAGGATTGAAAGCATGTTGCTCGCTGTGCAGCTTAAGGATATCATTGGATACCCTGTTCCCGCTACAAAGGTTTTTGAATTCATCTGGAGCTCCCTTTTTTCAAAATGTTATTATTCTGCATTTTGCCTGAGTGAAAATTTCTATTTGCAGATTTTGGAAGCGTTGACTGCAGCTTCATGTCAGGAGACTTTTTGTTATGAAAGAGCAGAGCTCTTAGGAGATGCTTACCTGAAATGGGTTGTCAGTAGATTCCTTTTCCTTAAATACCCTAAGAAACACGAGGGCCAGCTTACTAGGATGAGACAACAAATGGTGAGCAACATCATACTTTATCAGTTTGCATTAGGAAAGGGGCTTCAGTCATACATACAGGCAGATAGATTTGCCCCATCCAGATGGGCCGCACCTGGTGTGCTTCCCATCTTTGATGAGGACACCAGGGAAGAAGAATCATTTCTATTCGAGTCCGAAGTTGATTCTAATGGGACTTCGAGTAAAACGATCCACGACAGTGATATATACGAAGAATACGAATTCGAAGATGGAGAACTTGAAAGCGACTCGAGCTCATACCGTGTGCTGTCTGGGAAAACCCTGGCCGATGTCGTCGAGGCTTTGATTGGCGTATATTATGTCGAGGGCGGAAAACATGCTGCTAACCACCTAATGAAATGGATCGGTATCGATATAGAATTTGACTTGACAGATATGAGTCGCTTGATTAAACCTGGTGATGTTCCCAACAGTGTACTGAGGACCATCGATTTTGATTCTTTAGAAGGTTCCTTGAACCTCAAGTTCAACGAGAAGGGTTATTTGGTGGAGGCCATAACTCATGCGTCTCGGCCGTCTTCTGGAGTGTCTTGTTATCAACGGCTGGAATTTGTTGGTGATGCTGTATTGGATCATCTCATCACGAAGCACCTCTTCTTCACGTACACGAATTTGCCCCCGGGACGCTTGACCGACTTGAGAGCTGCTGCTGTGAATAACGAGAATTTTGCACGTGTAGCTGTGAAACATAACCTTCACATACACCTTCGTCATGGGTCGACTGCCCTTGAGAAACAGGTACTCTATATTTTTTTCTCTGCTTTTTCTGTTTAAGGATTTGAGTTGGGCACTCCTTTGATTTAATTTTATCCGCCGCTTTTCAGATTCGGGATTTCGTGAAAGAGGTTCACGACGAACTTTTGAAACCTGGCTTTAACTCTTTTGGTTTGGGGGATTGCAAAGCTCCTAAAGTTCTTGGAGATATTGTAGAGTCAATTGCTGGTGCTATCTTTCTTGACAGAGGATGTAATACTGCAGCTGTTTGGAAGGTTGGGTTATTGTTTTTTCTTTCTTCCTGGGGACGGGAGCTTGTGAGGATTATTGGCTCCTCAAGTCATGCTAAATTATGTTCCTGAACTTTTAAAACGTTTACAATACCTTACGAATACATATTTTTATTGGATCGTAACATCCTTAAAGCATGCTCCTCGTGGCTAACACCCTTGTTATCGCATTCACGACACATTAGTTCGTTATTACTTGCAGAAGTTTCGGAATTGGTTGAGCTATATGTTGTAAATTGTTCTTTTTTTTTGTTTTTTAGGTCTTCCAACCTTTGTTGAACCCAATGGTTACCCCTGAAACACTCCCGATGCATCCTGTTCGAGAATTACAAGAAAGATGCCAGCAACAAGCTGAAGGTCTAGAATATAAAGCCACCCGAAGTGGAAACTTGGCCACTGTGGAAGTATACATTGACGGTGTTCAGGTTGGCATTGCTCATAATGCCCAAAAGAAAATGGCACAGAAATTGGCAGCCAGAAATGCTCTTGCTGCTTTGAAAGAAAAAGAGTCGGCTGAGGCCAAAGAGAAGGAGAACGGGGAGGATGACGGGAAAGATAAGAAGAATGGGGGCCCAACTTTTACAAGACAAACGTTGAATGACATTTGCTTGCGTAGAAATTGGCCGATGCCCCTATACAGGTGAGGAATGTTTCTCCACGACTTAAATATTTGACACCTGATATTTAGTCCCTGGAAGAAAACAGACTGAAATCAAATAAATGGAAAGGTTAAATTTTGAGATATATGTTAATGTAATCCTTCTTGGTTTAGGTGTGTGCACGAAGGCGGTCCTGCACACGCTAAAAGATTTACATTCTCTGTACGCGTGAATACTTGTGATAAAGGATGGACAGACGAATGCATTGGTGAGCCGATGCCAAGTGTCAAGAAAGCGAAAGATTCTGCTGCTGTTCTGCTCCTTGAGCTCCTGAACAAATGGTACGTGTCGTGATTATTTTAGGTTGTAACCAAGTAAAAGTAATCCTAAAGCAACGAAATACAGCCCTTTTTGGAGATATCACAACTTCCATACTTTACAGGTTCAAATAGAATGACTTATAGGGAACTCTATTTTGATTTATTCTGGGCTAATGTTGGCTGTTTACTCGAATATATTTAAGCTTTGACCTTTTTTCTCCCCTGTATTACAACTAAAGATTAAAGACGCGTTCGGCTTGATATGCTGAGGAAAGGAGAAGAGAAAATTTGGAAGTATTTGTACTTTCTTCAGGATTTTGTTATTGGATGATGGAAAATTTGGGAATATAATTGTTCACTGACTACATGGAGAAGGTTTTTCTGCTTTGATTATTATCCATTTCGAATCAGCCCAATTTTGTTGTTGGGTAAAGGTGGAAAGACTTGCAAACTCTGGCGAGGGTAAAGCTGTTATTCGAACTGAGTTGTTTGGCTCGATTCAGCTCATGAACCAAGTTGGACAATTAATCGAGCTTGTTTATTAAACATGAATTCGTTTAAAGTTTGAGGTCCCTTGAATGAGCTGCGCTTGAGTACGAGATCAAACATCAGTTACTTGATTCGGCTCAGATAATATCTGAGCCTGGGGGCGACAATATTGAAGTTTAATATTGTGAATTGTCTATATTGTGTGAAGGTCTTGAAGACCATTCGTTGGGGATTATGACTGGCATTTTTAAAACATTTTAAAATCTAAGGGTGTGTTTGTTTATAAATAAACTCAATCAATACTCAAAATTTAATTCATTTAAAACTCATAATCTCTATCTTTAATATTGTAAATATAACTAAATAATACTATCAGTCTACCTCCTATTCTTTTTAAATGTCATTTTGATTTTATCAATCATTAATCAATTTTTTTTTGGAATTTTTGTACATATTTTTCATTATTACTCTCTTTTAGCTAATAAATACACTACGTTTTTTCATATTTACTCTTCATTTTTTTTTTTCAAAACATCCATCTCAATCTTATTATGCATATGAGGCATAATAAGAGGGAGTAACCATTAATTATTCTTACACATCTCACTTTAATTCACTGTTCATTTACTCATAATTTTAATTAATCATAATTTTACATCAACTCTCTCTTGATTTTACACTAAATTAACTTTAATTATTTTATTTTAAATATTATTTTAATATCGATTCAAAATCCACTAACAACTAATCATACCACCTATATCAAAATAATTCTTGTTAATAAACTAATCATACCACCTATATCAAAATAATTCTTGTTAATAAAAAAACATGTTTTGAACCGATATATTTGTATATGGTCACGCCCTAAAGTCTTTTTAAGTTTTTTTTGGATTTCAATGGAATTATGGGATTTGGTTTTGACATACATGTAATATGTGTTTCAAATTTTAAAGAGTCTTGACAAATTTCATCGTTGATTAAGTTAATACTTCGTAATTTCTACAATCTTAATAAATCGTTGGAAATCTCAAAAGAATACATTCTTTTATAATTTTTTTTTTTTAAGATTTAATGACTCAAATAACATAATTTTTAAAATCTTAATAAATTGTTTAGTATAATAAGTGATCAGATTTTAGTGCAGCTGACACACAGTGGTAAAAAGGTAAAATGTATAGGGTGATTTTGTATGAATTATCGAAGTTGATGTTTCTTGATGGCCAAGCTAACTTTTCTCCAGTCAAAGTCAACAACTTATAATTTATGGGTTCTGCAAATGTCCTTTCAGGAACAGACAATTGTCGTCTATTATATATACCTTGGATTCTACATATTTTAATTTATTTTTGCTCTAATTACGTCATTAGTGGGATTATAAGAAAGATTTTTCATCTAGAAAGATTTTTATTACATTCGAACATTTATGTAATTAAAAGAAAATGGGTGAAAATATAAAAGCAAAAATTGGGAAAAATGCATAAAATGCTTTAAATTTTCAGTATATTAAATAGGCGCGTAGACAATCATATTTTTTTTTTTCCAACAATTAAAGTATGACATTTTATGCATATTTATTAAAACAATATAACCAATTGACCTAACTAATGTTTAGGCCGTTCCACATAACATAATTACACATTTTTATTAAACAAAATATTGTGTTATTTTGTTATGTATAGTCCCTGCAAACAATTCGAGAGCGCCCGAGTCAAAGCTCGAGTCGAGCTCGAGTTTGACCGAACTCGAGTCGAGCTCGAGCGGCTCAAGCACGAACTTTTGTCGAGCTCGAGCCCATATTTTACATCGTCGAGCGGCTCGATATATATATATATTAAACTACTAAAATACCCCTTATATATATTTAAATAGTATAACACAAGCGTTTAATGGTAATTTCACTTAGAATTTTTAAGCCGAACTTGAGCCGAGCTCGAACATTTGATTTCGAGCTATTGTATTTTCTTATTGAGTCGAGCTCATAAATCGAGCTCGAGCTCGAGTATCTAAAAAAAATTAATTCTGCTCGATAACGTCAATTCTCGACTCCGCTCGGCTCGATTTATTTTATAGCTCTAACTGTATAGGTGCATGGAAAACCAATTTTTCACGCGCTCTATAAGGTCAACACACACGTGTACAAGTCATGTAGACTCGAAAAGTCAAAACCTAAATTTCAGGCCGAAAAATAGAAGGGCTAAAAGGTAAATACCTCATAAGTCATAAAATATCAA
>CACSLK010027624.1:7464983-7488736 GCA_902706635.1 Striga hermonthica | reverse complement strand
AGTTACGGCAAAGGTAGTCACCTTGCCCCCAAGCATCGTACGCAGCGCGTAGTTCTGCATTGGTCTCATTCTCAGAAATGACCGGAGGGTCGTCCTTCAGGTATTTCACCAAACCCAAAGTGGTCTGGTAAAAATGCATCTTTTGTTGCCACCTCTTAAAGTCAAGCCCGTTGAATTTTTCGGGCTTTTCAGCTGTAGGAACATGGACAGCAGGTACATGATTGATCGGATGCTGAGAGCTGGAACCTGCTCCTGTGGATGCCATCAGTTCAGTAGGATGATTGATATTCTTCTTGCGATTGTTGGATATTTGGTGTCAAAATTACACGGGAATCCTACGAACGAGGCGAGTAAAACTCTTTCCGCAAGAAGAATACGCCCCGTGTGTCAGCTAACGGTTCAGGCGTAACTTCCCCAAAGATACAACGGCAAACGTCTCTAAATCTGTAGCACACCAGATTTACGAGCTCCGGCGAACGGGAATGGAGTCGAGAATTGAGCACTAAAAAATAAAAGGAATATCTTAAAACAAATAAAAATATCACTTGTTTCTCTCTTTTGATGTTTTTATATCCGATATTTTACACGGGATACAATAACGAAATGGCTACAAAGAGAAGCAAAGAAGATAAAATGTTTTGAACTTGGTAACATAAATTAAACTAAGCAGTGTTAACAGCTAAGAATAAGTAGAAAAATTCTAGCTGATTTTCCTAATTAGAAGGTTTGGTACTTCCTGAATTATTCAAAGTGCCATCCACTAATGTTTTGCTCTCGGAAAGCTGAATCCAACTTACTAAAATCACATCTGTTAAAGCCTGAAAATGCAACATTCGGATTTCATGAACTCTTTTAGCAGTTAATCTGCTCATTCACTTGAGCCAATGTTTTAATCCTGTTAGAACACTTGTTTCACTTGCTTCATGTTAAGATGTATTGATTCTTTACTGAGATTAGCTGCATTCCATGAGTCATACTTATGTATCAATTTTGAAACTGGAGAATGTACTCAGTGGTTGATGATGTTAATAACATCTCTCAGATAAAAATAATAATAATGACTTGCTGAACAGGTGTAGACAGGGGCAGCTAACGTCAGAGAAATTGTGAAAATGTTCATTAGATAGAATGAGCTTGTAACCGTTGAGGCCTTATCAGATCGTATAATGAGTAAGCCTGAGGCTCGTCCACCGTATATAAATAACATTTGCTTTGCTGGTGAAGACTGAAATGAAAATGCACTTGCAATCACAAATATATGAAATAGCATGTCAACTTAACAAAGAAAGACTGGAGCTGTTAGCTGATGAGCATATTAAGTAAAAGGATATGAACTAACCTGCATGTCCCCTAGTGACTTGCTACAGATTGGGCAAATGTAGTGTGAAAAAGTGTAGTCCTAAATAGCAGGATAAAAGAAAAAAATCATGTCAACAATTCAACCTTTTATTTTATGAAATATGGTCAAGATAAAAATCTAAAAGGCGAGATACCTTAAAACAAGATGAATGCATTAAATGCCCACATGGTAGTGCCTTCACAGGAGAGTTCGACGTGAAGATGTACTCATGGCAAATCGGGCAGTTATCCTCAAGGCATTTCTCTCTACATACATGCACAAGTAGAGCCCTTGACATACATGCATTGCACTTCATGCAGTGGAAGTAATCAATGCCCAGACCTTTCCCAACTCGGCACAGATTGCAGTAAGGGCAATGATATATTTGCCTGTCAAAAGTTTCTTTGTCAGATACTGCAACTTAAAACATTAACTCTAAAGAGCCTTTTTATCCATCACTAGCTAATTGCATGATGCTGCAAAGACAAGATGCTAATAATTCAAAAATCTGATCAACGTGGTCAACTAACCGTTCATCATCGAACAATTTGCAGATCCTGCAATAGTATCTCCCCATGGAGAAACCAGTGCAAGATTTGGAAATACATGTCGGCCCTATTGGCTGAATTACCAAGCATTTCATGCACATCATTTGTGTTATAGTTTTGCTGCAGAAAGAATATCAAGAATGGGTATGCATTTCAAAAGAAACAAATTTAAAACATTATTTGAGCAGCAACCTAAATTCATGAAAGTCCGACTAACCGGTCCACGGAATGATCAGCCAGGTCATCATGACAACGTATGCATGTGTAAAGCTTATTGCAGCATGGAGCAAAAAGCTTACAATTCCTCTTATAATGTACGCAGCCAAAAGGTAACTTGAGAGAATCTCGATAAGATGGACTTTGACCTGGAATTTCTCCCTCGTGAATTGCCACAGAATCCTCCTCATGAGACATCTTTTGCTTTATAAGCCAACGACTGTAATTAAGAAAAAAACAAAATATGGTGTCAATCCTAAGGACAGGCATCCATAAACAACAAATGACAGCCGAGAGACTAATTAACTTTGCTTAGGAAATGAATCAGCGCTATCGTTCATAAGACAAGAAAATTAATGTTATTACCTCCACTTGAATTATGAATTTACCGATATAGTAGCCTAGTAGTTTCCTGCAAAATTTTATAGACCTCAACAGAATATTCAAAAATGAATTGAAGTACTAAGTTTCTTGTTACCTCATTAGCAAATTCTGGATTATATACGATTTCTTCTGGAGATCTAAACTAGAGTCACAAGATACTCTTCTTATCATAGTTTCAAGATCCTCCTGATCCATACCGAGAGGGTGCCCTTTGTGGCCCAACTTCTGACATTGTTGGCAGCTCTCACTTGCTTCCTTAGATCTCTTCTCATCAACCTCACCCTGATTTTGACTTATACCTTCAGGTTGGCATACATGACCTCCATTGACAAACTTTGACTCATCAGTATTGCAAGCGCCAGAAAGCCTACCATCGACAGAGGCAAATTCCTTTCGTGTCCTATTATCATGACCACCTTCTAGACTTTGAATGTCATCCATTGATAGATACCTCAAAACAACTTCCAAAGGGTCAGCAGCCAATAAAGGAGACGGCCCTGATCTCTTTTCCGCTTCAGATATGTTATTATATCTCGTCATACCGTCCCACCACTCATGTAGCCATTCATTAAACTTTGTATATCGCGCAACATTCAGCCATAAGGAAATCATGGTATTCTGATCTTCAAAGTTCAGATGTGCCATTAACCAGGGGATCTTTTCTTGCAGAATTTCTGCTTTCATCATCCCTAGCATGTGGCCCACAACTTTTTCTTCTTCCTCAGTCGAGAAGCATCCTCTGAACAATGGAAAAATTTCAACTTCTTCATGGTGGATATGGTCGGATAGCACTTTATGCATGGACAAGCATGTTTCATGGAGCTTTAAACACAACTGATACTTCTTTCCACTAGTTTCACTACCCGCCTCATTATCAGGCAGTTCAGATAATTGATTCAGGATCAAGGAAGTTCTCCTGAAATGTATAGAGTCCAACTTATGGTCGATGCAGTAGGAACGGCTTATGTTTTTAAGTTCTCCCTTTGATTCCAGAGCGGGAAATGCAAATTCATCTTCCGAGTTGCTGTGAAGTTGATAGAATTTATTGAGAACTCCGAACCGGTTCTTAAACTCGGCAAGATCTCCAAAATTTGTCGCGAGCTTGGCAGATAAGCTGATGAGATACTCCATATCTTTAATGAGAGCTCTATGTATATAGAAGACCAGGTTCATTGGTCTGGACTCAAGAGTCTGAAAAGTTACAAGATTCTGATGCATGGGTGGTGGCCGTTTAAACATTTGGGAGAATTTGTGAAGGTTCATGCCACTAGGACAAAAGATATCATGTTCATTAGTATTTACAGAATCAGAAGATGAGGGCATATCCACACTTTTCTTCATCGTTATTGCTGAGTTTATTTCGAGCTCATTTTGCTTGGTCAAGTAAAAGCTTCTACCATTAAATGTCTCTTCCAAATTTTGTCTGAATTTTTCACTGGATATTTTTTCTGAACAGCCTATATGAACCCATTCATGTAGTAGAGAGGTAAAAGACTCATTTACCGAAGGACATCCCAGTTTCAAGCATTTTAGGATTACATTGGACTGGGTATCACTTAAGTGAGCTGAGAACCAAGTGATAGTGCACTTTAGCAATCCAAAAGGCATCGTGTGAAGGGTTGTGTATATTAACCATAGCTGCATTTCATATGCACAGCTCTCATTAATGGATGGAAAAACCTGGAAGAAACTGAATAATAAAGTTACTAAGTCAACAAACCTAACTTCTAATAGATAAAAAGCTAAAAGGAAAAAGAAAAAAAATAAAAAAAAAAATGAATATGCATGCATTCGCATGTGGATGAAAATGTGAGTGTCGAAAAAGTAAAGACGATGTAACCGCTTAAACATGAACAACTACGTAATTCTCAGATATATTGTTGAACAGACTATGATCAGAACATTTTTTGAGAAATCAATTATACAGTCATCTAATTGGTGTCATAGTTTGTATTGTGTTGAAATACCATAAAATGCATTTCAATATTTATGCAATATCCAATTTTTTAGTGTAGTTCGTTTTATAGACAACTGTACTTGACAATGGGATAACTGTGAACATACAGCCTACTAATTACGCTTATTTAAACTGTTTCTGAAATTATTCTTTTTAATCTAGAAAGAAAAAATGCAAATTCTACCTCCGTGTCAAGAAAAATCAGGTCCTTGGCAAGCCCCTTCATGAGAGATTCCAGCTCCTGACAAAGCAGCTCTATGAAGCTTCTTCGTTGCTCTGAACCTTGATGTTCACGAAACAGCAACCATTGAAGACCTTTGATCTGGTATTCATCAATGAGTGGAGCGCAAAAGGATGGGGTGTTCTTGGGAAGAAGCCTTAGTAATTGGTGGACAAATTTGTCCAAAGAGTTGCTGCAATCAAAAGACAGATCAAAATGTCAACAGACATCAAATGTGACATGCTTAAGTTATCAGAAGCCTCTCCGTTTACTCAAGCAAAGAATTAGGATGCATCATCCATTGCCCAAACGTATGGTGTCTGTTAGTGTTCCCGGCCATGGATAAAGACAATTTAAAGTGGTATATCATTCCACTATAGGCATCTTATCCATCTCAGTCATGGAACTGTTTCTAGACCTGATGACTGGATACAAGAGAATGCCATAGGACAGGTTGATGATAGTGTAGGTCCATTGCATCACTATAAGAACAGAGGGTATAATCCAACCTCAATTATATGGTAGTTAAAATAGAATAGTTCTTCAATCATGGAGGTTACCTGTAGAAGATCAGAACATCGATAATAAATTTTATCTGAAAAATGACTGATGATAAGCTTGACAGGCAGTTTGAACTTCTTATTTGATATAATTCCTCGATAATTTGATTGAAACCGCTAGTGAGAGTAGCATGCCAAATATAGATGCCCTTGACGGGGCCCTCAAAACCACTTGATTCCGAGGAACATGCACTCTTGAGTTGTTCATTCCGTTCACAGCCAAACGGAGGTGGATAAAATTCATCGATATCCTTGAAACCAGACAGTCCATTTAACAGTTGGTACCCTTTTCCATATCTATTAATGATCTGAGAAGCTCTCCCCTCATGTTGAATCCAGGAAGCAACTACCTACAAAATCACACAACAGTTAACTCGAGAAAATTAAATTCATCGATTTAAACTTTTAACTTATGGCCTACCTCTTGAAGTTTTGTTTCTTTAGGTATGATAAGTTCTATGCAATCTAGAACATCTTGTTTTTCTTCTGATGTAAGAAAAAGAGTCATCCATGAAATAAACTCCTCTAGCAGTATCATAGGAACACTGCACATGTACTGCCAGACAAGCTTAGATTGGTCTTCGGAAGTAAAATGCTCTGTAAGTGAAGGAAAAACCTGCATTTACACGAACATTCAATAGAATATAATAGGAAAGAAACCTCAGTTTAATTAGACTGGATATTTGGGCAAGTAATCAGGCATCAAGAGCAAGTGCCAATAGTGTTTTATAGTAATGTAACCTATCCCACACGAGCAAACTGATTTGTAGGATACTTCATTTAGCAGCAAAGAAAATTAAAACCAAAATTGTTGAACTACGGTTTGATCTTGAAATTAAACAGATTTCTTGGTCATCATTTTTGACATATGTTCGAGTGTTTAGTTAAAATTAATTTTAGGACACACCTCTCAAATAAAGTTACTACAACATTTTTGGGATTAAATAAGGACTCTAGAGAACTTGGACTATTATATACATAAGAGCCTTAAAATATAATACCTGGACTAGGGAAAAAGTTATATCAACTTGTTCAAGAGGATAATGTGTTCATGAGCTTGATCCTACAGGGATAACATCAAACAAAAAGTCAACGTATTTGTTAGGTACCTGTTCCTCTTCTTTATGCATATGCTGACAAATCATTGTCTGGAGGGTGCCAATAGAAAAAAGAAGGTCTCGAAACATTTGAGGAGTATCATCATCTTCATTCATTAAAAGATCCAATCGATGGAAGATGGAGCTGAATGTATCATCAATAGACTTGTGTTCCAAAGCATACGTCGACACCACGTTCTTTACTACTGCATCTAATGCTAGAAAGACTACCTGTCCGATTAACAAATTAAGTTTTGTAAACTTTTAAATCATTATCGCCAAGGTTATAAATTGAAATTTTAAACTCATTTTTTGAGTTGTCCATAGAGCTGCAAACAAGCCGATCCGACCTTGTTAAGTTAACGAGCCGATGAATGAGCTCGAGCTCGGCACGTATAATTCAGGAAACTATGAAAAAAAAAAACTAACTATTTGTCAAGTCTAACTAGCCGAGCCGAACTAAATGGGCTCAAGCTCTACTTGTTTATCGAACAAGAAGACCCGAGCCGAGCTCACAAGCAGCTCGTTTAGTTTAACAGCTCCGTTGCCCAAGTACATACACAGTGAAATTCCACAAACGGTTGTTAGTAGCCCCAAAATTGTTAATTTTATTCGAAGAAAACCATAGACCAACCAACAAACCAAACACTTCAAACTACAGAATAGCTCAGATTCAGGAAAACAGCAAGTCCATAAATACAAACGATTCATTAATTTCCAAGTAAACCTAACCTCATCCTCGGCTGCGGAGTGATAACTATAAACAAGCTTCAGGAACTCCAACCTCCGACCGAGCTCAGCCACTAACTCCCGGCACGCGTCCCCGCTCCCAACGGCCTCCTCCGCCGCCCGGCGGACAGACGCGAGCTCCTCCCGGAAAGCTTTGTGAGTGGTTACGAAGAAAAGCACAGGCGCATCAGACAGCCTAGCTCCGGAGACCGAAGTCACGGCCAGCCATTCCTCCTCCTCCTCCTCCATCCCGGACTCCTCGCCGGCCATTAATCGACGCGCCGCCACAGCCGCCGCCGACACCTCTCGTCAACGGCGAGGAAAGAGGGAAGCTCCACCATTGCAGGCTCAGCTCGAATTAATGGCCGCCTCTCATCTGTTTGAAACTAAAACAGTAATTTTGAACTGATTTTTTTATTTTTAAAAAAGATGTTTGAAAAAAATAAGTTGTGATTTAGACGTTGTACCTAACGGGTGAATGGCGCCGTAGCCTCATGTTTTTTCCCTGTTTGGCTCGTTGAAGGTGAGAGCCCAGTGGACCAATAGAATGCCGACACGTTTGTAGATATTTGGTACGTCCAATTAGAGCATCCACAATATTTTGGGTTCAATCACAAAAAATTATATGCCACCTAAAAAAAATATACTGTCTAAAATGATATATCTTCCAATTCAAAAAAAATAGACTGGGTCCTACTGATGTGGCAGCCAAAAAAGGAGACTCAATCTACCATTAAGTCCATTTTAGACCTAAGTAAGACCTAATCTCTTTGCATTATAGTGGATTTTATTAATTTTACATAGTTTTATCAATGTCATCCAAGACTTGGGTTTATTAACATATCACAATGCAAAACTAGACCTAATGCATTGTAGATACTCTTAGGTCAATGAGATGGGTCTTTGGACGTAGCGTAGACATCGTCACACAATATCCTTTTTGCTCTGAATGCGTTGGTAGGATGGTACAAACCTTTTGAACGAGCATGTAAACAACACAAATTCGACTTATATTTAGGCTATGTTTGGTAAAATTAGATGATAAATTAATTTAAAGCTTGTAGTAATAATCGAGTTTATGGCTTATAGGTTATGACTTATAACTGAAAAGCTAGCTTATTTAATAAAAGTGTTTGGTAAAATTAACTGATAAGCTAGTTGGATTAAGGGTATGTTTGGTAAGTCAAATAAGCTAGCTTTTACTTATTTGGTTAGCTTATAAGCTCCCTGTTTAAAATAAGTCTCGTTTGGTAGGACGGGCTTTTTTAAAACGCTCGAGCTTATTTCATAAGCTACTTTAGGTAACTTTTCAAATAAGCTAGTTGAATTTTTTTTATTTCAGCTAGCTTATCAGCTAATTTACCAAACACCTTTTATCATATAAGCTAGCTTTTCAGCTATAAGTCATAAGCTATAAGCTATAAGCTCAAAAATTACATATAAGCTATAAGCTAGCTTATCAGCTATCAGCTAGCTTATCAGCTAATTTTACCAAACATAGCCTAAAAAGTTCAACAAGCTTATCAAATAAGCTCGAGCTTTTTAAAAAAGTTCATCATACCAAACGAGATTTATTTGAATACAGAGAGCTTATAAGCTAACCAAGTAAGCTATAAGCTAGCTTATCTGCCTATCAAACATAGCCTTAGAAATTTTCTGTAACATTATTTTTTTTAACACACATCTTTTTTTTAATAACATTTTAACCAATGATGTGTAAGTTGTAGAATATTTGTATTGAACGATAGCAATTTTATAAAACTAAAAAAAGAAACTAATTATAAAGTCTGGTGTCAACTGACATCAATACAAGCTCAAATTGAACAAGGATATGCCAAATAGAAAAGATAGACCCTATAAAAATCCGAACACAAAAAAATACATTATAAAAAGTCAAGTTCGCACCACGCATAAGAAAATCCGCACATGACGGAACTAGATCATCTTCTGTTACCCGCACACGGTGGAATTAAAAAATACAAAAGATTGACCCTAACAAAATTAAAGACACAAACAACAAACACCAACACTAACAAAAGCCTTAGGAGTCAATCAAACTATACAATAAAAATCAAAACAACAAAAATAGTAAGACTAAAGCCCTCTCCAACTACCAACGATCACAACGCTGATACCACCAAAAAGAATCGATCATTCAAACGATTAACTAGAAAGTATGACATTTGATAGTGTAAGTATGCATTTTTTTGTCTCACCCAATAGTTTGTGGTATTCATTTGAAACTTTAATGGATATTTCAACATTTTCTAAAATTTGAAACTATTTAAGTGGCTTCTTAAATGATTTTTTTTTTTTTTTAAATTTGATATTTTTTAATTAATTAATTAAGTTTGAGTCTTCTAGAAATCTTAAAGGGATGATTGGATATAAGGTGTTTTTTAATTTGACTGGACTTATTTGATAACAAAAGTTATTTTTGAAAAGCTGATTGTGTTATGATTAAATGTGATTTCGATTTTGTATTAAAATAGTATTTTAAATATAATGATTAAAGTTGTTTTTATGTAAAAGTAGGAGAGATGTGATTTGAAGTGATGTCAGTTTAATTATGTTAATTAATGAATAATGAATTAGAAATCATGTGAAGTGTGAGAATGATGAAATGACCTTATTTTATTAGATTTATAACGTTGAGAATGATTGGTTTGATTTAAGTTTGAGTTAGATTTTGAATTAAAAATATTATCTAGCCAAGAGTGACCAGATAATTTATAAGTAATAATGACATATGTCTGGTAGTGAGATTTGTTATGGAACTTCCTATATATATATATGTGTGTGTTTGTGTGTGAGTGCACGCGTGTGTTTCGTCTTTAAAATGTTGTAAATTTTTAAAAATTTAAATATTGTTAAGTGATAAATCATTTGAATATATAAGTACTTTAAAAAAAACCACTTAAAAGTTTTAAAATAATATCTCAAGACCTCTACAAATAAAAAAGAAAACAAACTGAATACAATATGAATCTTAAAAGATTTAAAAGACCCTAAAAATTTGGAATGAATACACATAATGTATATTTAACCCTTAAAAATTCAAAATAAATATCAAAGAACGATTACCCCGTAAACTTGGTCGTTCAAAATTGAAGGGTAAACTTTGTTTCTCTCTTCATAGGGCACAACATCCATTTGACAATTCATTTACCAATTTCATTGGTTGAGTTTATAGTTGTTGTTGGGTGGTCGTCTGGCTCGACTCGCCGGGCCCGGGTTGGCCCCGAACAGTCCCGAACATCCTCTGGTTCGTCCCAGCAGCACCCGGAAGGCCCCGACAGCAACCTGCAGGTCCCAGCAGCGTCTGTTAGGCACCGGACAGCAACTTTTCTGACCCGAACTCGACCCAAACTCGTCCCGGTTTGTCCGCTTCAAGGTGAAACCGAAAATGCACAATAGATAATCAAATTTCAGCATGCTGAAAAATAATTAAAGCATAATAGGAAAGAATACACCCTTCTCGAGTTCTCGCACGTGGGCCCGAATTCCACGAAGATGAGTTTAAATTCGAACAGGCTCAGTCCCCTTCTTGTCAAACCCACAAAATGAGTCACCGAATAGCCGACAAGAACCGATCAATTGGACAAGTGAGCACGTTTTTATAAAACAAAGGGAATTGATTTTTGTAGGTCATTATCTAATTAGCTCACTAGGTAATATTAAAAGAAACATGTGGGCTGCCAAAACCGGGCTCAGGCCAAAGAAATTGGGCCGGATATTGTTAGGATATTGGGCCATCAACAAAATATCATTTGGGCCACAACACCAACAGTTGTTATAGCGTGAATCAAGCAATTCATTTATCTTTTTGTTCAACATTTTTTAAGGAAAAAAAAAAAAAAATCAATTTTCCAGCATATCGATTGTCCGAAATTGATATGCAAACTTTTTGTTACGTTAATTAATGTCTTATTGGGTTACACTAAATCTTTACTATATCGCACTTTGTTTTAATTTGTTGTTAATTTCAGCTTGCATATAGACATGCATTTTATTCTCAATTTTTATTTAGCATTTCACCTTCAATTATAATATTATATTATTTAAATAAACAATGCAGTTAGACTTTAAATTCCACGTTTGTCCTAAATTACTAAGTTCGACCTCATACGATAAGGATGAGAATGACATGCGTGAATTTTTGGCAAGTTCATTTTTTTTTTTTTTTTGGACAGGCTAATAACGAACTTTTATGGGAATGGGTTATAACACGAACGCTACAGAGCCATTAGATAATTTCCTTACGAAACAATTTATAATTTTATGTATTGACACATGTCAATTGTGTATTTATTGCATGACACGTGTCAGTACACTATTTGTGGAGGACTATAGTTAGATAGCTCCATAAACCGTGCTATCCGATAATTTCATAGCAAAACTATAAAAACCCGTTGAGATTTTTGTTTCATCTGATTTATTAACCAACTTTACCAATCAACTAATTTTTCAACAACCAAGCATAAACTGTTAATTTTAAGCTTGAAATTCACTTATCATATATACCAAACATAACTTAAAATTGAAAAATAAAGTGACCCTACCCACTTACGAATCCGATAAGACAAAACCGCTACCCGTCAGAGCCCCGACCCGGAACCACAAAATATCGAATGCCCAAATAAAATAGAACACTCCCCATCCTCCGCAGTCCTCTGCAGAGAAAAACAATCGAATTCCTGCATCGCTCGCCCACGACGTCGTTTGAAGCTCCTCACGAGGGACAATAGAAGAAGAAAAGAATCAGGAAAACGAAATTGGATATCAAATCATTCAGAAGTTGTAACAATGGTGAAGACGACGAAGGGTGGGAAAACCATGAACCCTACTGATGCCTACCGCAAGGAGCTCCGAAAAAAGGAATTGAAGCGGGTAAAACTTGCATTATTTCATCGTTTTCTGATGAGTTTCAGTTTGCGTTTGTGTATAATGGTTTATTATGTGGATCATATAGGATTGCTTGTGCCATTGATTTTTTTTTTTTTTTTTTCTGGGTCAGGATTAGTGAATTAGTGTCGGATTTCGCTTATCTATGAACATGTTATTATTGAGTGCTAGCTCATTTGGTTATGGAGTTTATGTTTTGCACTGTGAAATGGTTTCCTGCTGAAGTCTCACTTCGCTTCGCTTCGTTCAGTCAAGGAATTTATTGAGGCGGCGAGGAAATTCGCAGACGTGGCGAAAGAATCAAAATTGGGCATTTGGTGAAGCTGATTATCATTTTTTTTGTTCAGTTGTTTGGCCGTTTTAAAGATGTTTCGTATGAAAATTTGAGCAATTTGCTCAGTACAAGACAACAAATTATTGCTATTCTATTAATCGCCATTGAAAGGTTCAGGTGGTTAGCAGCAGTATTTTGGTTTATTATGTGGACCGTTTAGGATAACTTGTGCCATTGGAAGTTTTTTTCAGGATATAGTATCGGATTTCTCTTATTTATGTGCATGCATTTTGGTTTTAACGTTTGAGTTTTGCCATGTGGAGTGTTTTCTTGCCGAAGTCAAGATTGTGGATTGTTCTCCTGCTGAAGTCAAAATTGGGCATGTATTGGCTCTTGGGCATTAGGTGAAGCTGATTGTCAGGGTTTATTTCTTTATTTGTTTTTAATTGTTTGGCTGCTTCAAAGATGTCTTGTATGAAAATGTGAGCAAATTATGCTATTTGGTTGATGCCGTTGAAAAATTTAGATGGTCAGCAGCAGTATATGAAATATTGTTGTTCAATCTAAAGCCTCAGAAATGGGTGTATTGTCAATTCTTCAGAATAAGAAGGAGCGGAAGAAGGTGAGGGAGGTTGGAATCTTGAAAAAGGATCCCGATACATTGAAAGACCAGATTCAGAAGCTGGAAGCAATGAGTAAGTTCTGATGAGTAAAAAAAGCATTTATTTTGTGTAGATGGTAATTACTTGGTACATGGTGCAGCATATAAAGCAGCTATTCAGATTGTGGGTCAGCTAATTGAACGTTGCTATTCTACCCTCCTATAGGGCACACTGATGATTTATGATATAAAGTTTCATGAGAAGGCCAATTTTGAATGATAGAGAAAAACTTGTATCTAACAGTTTGTGATTGAATTCTTGCTCATTAATGTGAGGGAGTAAGGGCTGGAAGGCGGGAGGAGTTATTTTTTCGACATTACTTAGTACATACATCTTCACAAATCTTGCTCTTTCTGCTGTTACGTATTGAAAAAGAAACCAGCGTGCATGTGAGTTTTGATTATGGTAGACTGCAGACGCAGCTGTATATTGTTTCTGTAATTTTTAGGTTAAAGTTAACTCTTTAATATCTACCCTTCCTGTTACTAGACACTTCTATATCTATGTTTCGGATAACTTCTAAACTGCTGTCGTGCTTTATGATGCGAATTGTATTCAGTCACTTTGTTCTTAGATCTATGACTCTCTGCAGTGGTTATGTGTTTGCATAGATGGGCTTGCATCTTTATCTTCGTTCTTTAATCCTTGCAGAGGCGGATGGTGCTCTGGACAAAGCAAGAAAACACAAAAAGAGACAACTTGAGGATACGCTAAATCTTGTGATGAAGAAGCGGAAGGTAATTGCTTAATTTAAACCATTTGAATATCTTATTATCATTGTTTCAGTAGCTTAAGATTATATTTCCTTCCACCAGTTATTAGACTTGTAAGCATCATTGCTAACATTTTGTATTTAATAAATTTATCTTAAAAAAATAGCATCTACTCAGTTGAATGTCAGAGCGCAGTGGGAAGGCAAGTGAGGTAGATGTGCCATGGTGGACTCTTTCATGTTTTATGTTCAATAAGGCCTGTTAGGGCCATGTGGAGATATATTTTGGGAATTATGTTTTGAGATTTCTTAGATAACACATCCTATGCCTTTCATAGTTGTCGTTGCTGATAGGCGTCAATTACTTTGAAAGAGATACTATAATTAATAGACAAACGATTCATGATTGTCTAAACACGTTTTATTTTATTTTTTATCGATTTTATATTATGATATTGTTAACGGTCTCCTTTCGTTGTCTGGTAAAGGAATATGAAGATAAAATGAAAGAAAAGGGTGAAGCACCAGTTATGTTCAGGTGAAGCTGCCTAACCTGGTTCTTCCGTAAAATAGATACATTTTTTGTACTCCATTGAGGTATAGATGCTCATATTAAATTGTCAATTCTGAAGTTCAGTGGTGTTACCCTTTCTGCAGTCATTTGGGACCTGTGCGGAGGCGAGGTACTGCAGAAGAAGAAGAAAGAGTCAATAATCCCAGTCCTGAAGTAAGTTCATCTTGGCTTGGATCTTTTCATTATATTTAACTCCACTCATCTGTCAATACACATTCAACAATTTATACCATGCAGGACTCGGTCTATTATCACCCCACTCTGAATCCTTCTGGAGCTCCGCCACCTGGAAAGCCTCCGATGTTCAAGTCATCAATAGGTTTCATTAATCCTTTTCAATTCCATGTTCCAAAAAGATATGCTTATATGATTATGTCCTTACATTGTCCTTTCTCGTTATATTTATTCACCTTGTTTTTTTTTCCAGGACCTAGAATACCCTTACCAGAAACTTCCAGCAGTAACGTTGCATCATCATCAAAATCGGAATTTGAGGATGCTACTTTGCCTATGCCTCCATTACCACCTGGTCCACCTCCACTACCTCCTTTGTCGGGTGGAGGCTTAGATTCTGGGGACAGCTCTACTTTGCCCGTGTCGTTACCTTTGCCGCCTCCACCACCAGTGCCTCCAAATCCACCAGTGGCTGGTAATAATAATTCATTACCTCTGCCGCCATTGCCTCCCCCGCCTCCACCTCCTGGCCCACCGCCTAAAGAACTACTTGCTGCTCGTCCCCCACTTCCTCCACCTCTGCCTATCCACCAATCCTCCCAGCCACCTCCTCCTGGTACTTTTAATGGCGAGAAACCTGCAAATACAGATGAACTCCCATCAAGGGACTCGATTCAGGTGTTTGTTTTTCTTTTGAATATGTACTTCCATAACTACAAAGATAATAAAGAAAAGTATCTGTCAGCTTAATTACAAATTATCTTACCGTATCTTAGGAATATTCACAAAAAACTAACCCGAGTTTTGAGTAATTACGTAAAGAAAAAAAGAAGTTTCAATTGTTACAAGAAAAAGAACCTTCAACTTTCGTTAGATCTCATTTTTAACTTCGTGATGAAGTTTTATAAACCCAGTTGCAATTATTGATATATTGTGAATCCCTCTTAAAATTAAGCCCAAGCCAAACCTTTTTATTTTTTATTTTGTGAAGCCTTTTTGCAATTCTAAGGATAGTTCAAACTCGACGATAGTCGGTAGTTTGCCCTTATATTTTATTGACCTTTATAGATATTCGCTTAAGGTCTATGATTTATTTTTCTTTTTTTGACCTTTATAGATATGCATCTTGGGGTTATTTGTAATATTGATGAGGATATATTTTTTGCACAATTCCTCCAGCAAGTGTAATTTAGTGAGAACCGGTTTTGCTTAATTCCTCCAGCAAGTGTAATTTGTATACGTAATTATCTGAATGTAATTTATATGCCCAATTATCTGCATAATCTGATTCATATAGAACATAATTTTTAGCTGATAACTGCTTCATGGTTATATTGTCTTAGATACCTGCAAATCTTCCTCCACCTCCCCCACTGGTGGGTCAGCCTCCAAAATTGGGCAATAATCAGCCAGACATCTCATCCTTTGAATCTGACTCGAAACCTTCCTCCAATGCCAACGATAGTCTGAAAACGGCCTTACCACCTCCGCCACCACAGATGAGGCAAGATCCGCCAGTACCTGGGCAGGTGGGCCCAAATTTGCAGCCCAATATGCTTCCTCATGGCATTCCCGGCTTTCTGCCTCCACCCCCACCTCGACCTCCAAGCGATATGGTGCCCTCATTGTCTGCACCTGGGATTGCCGGGCAACCTGTTGCGCCACCTGGAGTTGTGATGCCACTTCTTCCTAGACCACCGCCTTTTGGGCCACCTCCTTTGATGATGAGGCCACCACTTCCACTGGGCCCACCTCCCATTCCACAGGATGACCTCATGGCTAGACCGTTTGTGCCTCCGAAGCCATCATATGTCAAGTCAGCTGCATCGACTGTTGTAAAGAGGCCTCTGGCACAGCATACTCCGGAACTTACAGCAATGGTGAGTTTATCTGCTCCTGCATTTGTATATTTTGGAGTTAATGCAAAAGTAACCCTGTTTTCCAGCTTAATTACGGGAACTCTTTTTTTTTTTTAATTATAAATATCCACTTGGACATTTTGTGATAATTGCAAGAAAGCTAGCTGTTCTGGAAATTACAAGAACCACCCTTCAGTTTGATTCTCTCATATGTAGTGCCACAAGACCCTTAACCATTGATGTCTTGATGGTGTTTGCTGATGAAATCTAATTATATGCATCATTTTTTCAAAATTGATGCAACTGTCAGCAAGGATGCCATGGTACTTGTGACTTCCTAAGCTAGCTAAGTTTTTTCTTGTAATTGCATTAGACCACAAGGATCATGTTTCTAGTTAACCCTTCATTTGAGCTTTACTATCCTCAACGGGGTTTATTTTCGTAAACAAAGCATGAAGAGTGAGACATCTTAGTAACTAAACAAAGTTTTTTTTTTTTTTTTCTCCCACCATGCCAAAATAAGTACTTTTGAAACTAATTGATTATCCCCTATCTTCAAACCTCATAATAGTAGTGAAACCTTTTTTTTTTGGCAGGTTCCTGCATCTGTACGGGTGAGGAGGGAGTCGGCTCTCCCAAAACCAAAGTCAAAAGCCTCTACAACAGTTTTGCCTTCCAACCGGCCTATTATATCAGCTTCACCCATCGTGAAGCAAGATATAACTAGCTCGTCCTCTGCACCAAAACCACCGAGTATTGATGACTCGTATATGGCATTCCTTGAGGACATGAAAGCACTTGGTGCACTAGATAGTTGAGCTACCTCAAAACATTAGATATGCTTGGAAGCAATGGGATTAAACGATGAGTTTTGGTATGGTGGCTCGGGAGTTCAAAATAATTAGGCGTACCATTATTCTCATAGATATATATATGTCCGTTTATTCTTGAAATTTTCGTAACTTCTTGCAGGCTTTCTTTTCACTGCGAGAGTCACTCTCTCCTGTTAAGTACAATGGATTGAATCTGACATTTCAGCCATGTTGTTGCGGTGTCTTTGTTTCTTTCATCTCCATAAGTTTATTGCATGAATTTATGAAGATGGCAGCTTGATGTTAGCCAGACTTTGTTTCTTTCATCTCCATAAGTTTCTTTCATCTCTGACTGACTGACTGTATCTGAACCTGCTGACTAATTCAATGCACTCCTCTCTCTCTCTCTCTCTCTCTCTCTCTCTCTCTCTCTCTCTCATTAACTGTAACATTAGCTGTTAAATGTAAAATTATTTATAAGGAGATCATCATAATTTATCATTTTTTTTTGTGTTGAATTTATAATTATTTAAGAAATAAAAATAATTAACATTTTTAATATTTATTAGAGAGATTTAAAATATAAAAAATATTTATTAATTGAGTAAATAAGATTGCATCATATAAACAAAGCTACTAACAATTCATCACTAATTAAAAAATTTTAATGTGAGTCAATTGCAATACATCTCATTATAATTGGAAAAAAAAATAAAAAAAAATCAAAGTAACTAAAATTTGCATCTAAGTAAGTAAAATCTACATTAACAATTCTCAAAACTTTTCATGAACATTTAAGTAACTAAATACGTCATTTATTTGCAATTTTCATTCTTTTTTTATTTTATTAAATTTCTCTAATTGTTTGGGTATTTCTAAAATATTTTTCACTAGATTTCTCAAATTGTTTAAATGTTTATGTAACTTTGAACTTTTTGCACTAGATTTCTCAGATTGTTTGGGTGTTTCTATAACTTTGAGACATTGTTTTAGGAGATTATGTGATGAACTAAAATATATGATAGTGTATCTAAGTAGTTGCCCATATATATCTAAAATTTTAGAAAAATAGTTAGTAAAACTAGTTGTTAAATTATACTATAATTAGTTGGAATGAAATTCTTATACATAAATATATCTCAATTATACTGCGATTTTGATTAATTTATGTGAGATGTACGCATAGTGGTATCATTAACAACTAAAGGCGTCATCAAATAAACACAATCTTTATGTTCTCTTTTGTAATTTTACATGTGAAGTTATTCTACTTAATTTTCTTTCTTTTTTTTTATTTTCTTTTTTTTTTTAAAAAAAATATATGTTTAAAATTTTAGACAATTTTTTAAAAATTGTATTATTATTTATGTTTAAAATAACATGTTATTTGAACACTTTATTCATCTTATATTATAATAAACTTTCTAACCCACCACACAAAAAGTTTGTATAGAGAATTGACCTTTAAAAATAACAAAGATCTTGTCTCATAAATATGACGTTATAGCTCAGAAAATATGGTTTAAAAAAGTTGAATCACATATGTGCCCATATGGTCCACCGACCTAGGAGCAAGTAGGAGTTATCACATATCAATAAGCATAGTGGGGGCATCACATGCAACTAAAAACAAATTTAATACGTTATAAAGTTCAACATGTGTACACTGAAGTATATTATAGCTAATTTATATAAAATAGCTTGCATGTACATAACAAAATGCCGACCTAAATTTATAATGTAATCATATTCAAATATAGAACTATGTGCTTAATTCTAATTTCAAATAGTAATTTGTTATCTTGGAAAAATAGACTCAATCAATACCATATTACTACATATCATGGAGTAATATGATTTTATAGAAAATTTAATCTCTCGTGCTTCTTGAAAAAATCGATCACTCAGCTATTTTTGTTAGCTTTAAAGAAGTCTTATTTGTAAATCATCCATGTGCAACAAAATAAATGCACCCCAAGAAATAAAAAAAAAAAAAAAAAAAAAAGGTGCTATCCAAAAATCGAATAATGCTCCGCTACCCACGGTGGATACATGCTACCACCGCTAATTATGTGGCATGCACATATTGGTAATGCATTATTTTGAACATATTAACATCACCAATGTGTGCATAACACATAAACGATAGACATATTAACATGTGTTCACCGTGCATAAGTGAACATTATTGTCCAAAAACCCTGTCCCTCAAATTGTTTATCTGGGGGAGAAAGCTGAAAGAAAGCATACCAGTTTTCTTCTACAACTGCCCAATTATTTTCACTATTTTACACCATTAATGATGTGTGAAGTCAAACCTTGTGAACTGCCATTTGTGCAAGTTGAGGGGCACCATGTCACAGTTCACAAGGGAAAATGTCAAACCCTCTTGTGTGAGAAAAAGACAGGATCTTTTTTCAAGAAATTATTTAATCTAGCTGGATGGATAAAGATCCGAGCTTTTTGTGCTTTACACTTTTTAGTTGTTAGTTTTTTAGTTTCTTTGAGGAAGAGAAGACCAATCGAGATGAAGGGGGCTTCATGTCTGATGATTGGTCTGTGAAATATATAAATCGTTTTGCCTTCCCTTTTTTTCTGGGACAATTTTTTTCGTTTGTTTGAAAAGTGGGGTTTTTTGGTGTCTTTCTTCATGGGTTCTTGAAAATGTTCTATTTGGCTTTTTTGTTGTCCAATTTTTGTTTGTCCCTATTGAGTATCTTGTGATTTTTGGGTTCTTGAAAAAGTTGGGGTTTGAGTCTCTTGTTGGGACTTTGTTGTGTTGGGAGCTATGAGAGGCAATCATTTTATATGGATTATTCATAGCTTGATCTTGCTGCAGTTTCTTGACTTCTGTTTTTCATTGCCTTTATGTTCTGATTCAAGTAAGTTTGTGATTTTGACATTTTGTTAATGCTGTTATAGAGTGTGTGTGTGTGTGTGTGTGAGTTGGTTTGATTCTGTTTTGTGTATTCATCTCCTTTTCGAACCTTATGTTGTTGTGCAGCTGCACCTTTTACTCCGAGGTCTCCTTTGCAGTTCTGTCCTTACAATGGCTTCGTTTGCTGCAATAATACCGATGATTTCCATCTGAGAAATCAATTCTTGTCTATGAATATTTCAGATCCCAACTGTGCCTCTCTTGTTCGATCTATCCTTTGCTCGGTAAGATAAAAAAAAATAAAAAAAAAGTAGTTTGCTTGCATTGAGTTGCGCATAATTCGCATCATTCTGCGATTGAATCTCGACTGTTGCTCGTTTGTTGTACCGTAATTGGAATCTCATTAATGCAATGTATTAGAGAGCCTGATATTCTTGGTATTGTTGTAGTTATGTATTGTGTTTGATGACAAGTGAAATCTAGCTTGTATGCTATTTTCGATTAACACAAGCAAAGACAGTCACATGAACATGATAAATGCACGATATGAAACCGAGATTTTGTTCTTCTATATTGATAACTTGTCTGTAGCTTTATGGTATGTAATGAGTAATTGTGTCCCATCATTATTTATAGAGATGTGATCAGTTTTCGGCCGAGCTTTTCAGAGTCGACTCTGCCCCTCGTCAACTTCCCGTGCTCTGTAACTCGTCGAACCCAACAAACTCAACCCAATCCAACCAAAACACAAACAGCTTCTGTTCGCAAGTATGGAACACTTGCCACAACATTTCCATTTCATATTCCCCATTTGCCCCCACTTTACGAACCCCAGCAAGCTCCAACTCCTCCACACTATCCGACACCTGGCGAACTCAAGAAGAGTTTTGTGCCGCGTTTGGCGGCTCACCCAACGACACGTCACCATGTTTTTCTGGCTCACCCATTGTTCTTAACAATACCACAGATAACCCAACTCCTCCCGGTGACCTTTGCCTGGAGAAAATTGGAAATGGGTCTTACCTCAACATGGTGGGCCATGCAGACGGGTCGAATCGGGCCTTTTTCTCGAACCAGCAAGGCAAGATCTGGCTCGCGACTATTCCCGAACCGGGCTCGGGAGGGGTTTTGGGGATTGACGAGTCGAACCCTTTTCTTGATTTGTCGGATGAGGTCCATTTTGATACTCAGTTTGGGATGATGGGAATTGCACTCCATCCACAATTTGTCCAAAACGGTCGTTTTTTCGTTTCGTTCAATTGTGACAAAGCCAAGTGGCCTGGCTGTGCTGGCAGGTGCGCGTGCAATTCCGATGTGGGCTGTGATCCAGCGAGACTCGGGCCTGATAACGGGGCACAGCCTTGCCAGTATCAAAGTGTTGTAGCTGAGTATACGGTTAATGGTAGCTCATCAAGACCCTCCTCGGTATATACATAACTCACAAAATTAATAATTCTCATTTTTTTTTTAAGTTAAAATCTGATATGTTCTTTTGACAATGGCAGGCTACAAGCGCCAACCCTTTGGAGGTCAGAAGAATATTTACTATAGGCCTACCTTTTACGGCCCACCATGGAGGCCAGATTCTTTTCGGGCCAGAAGACGGTTATTTGTACTTCATGATGGGAGACGGTGGAGGTGTGGGAGACCCGTATAATTTTGCTCAGAACAAAAAATCTTTACTCGGCAAGATCATGAGATTTGACGTTGATAACTTGCCAAGTGAGTTATAGTTATATAGCTAATAGAAAAAAATATGTTTATAATTTATTTGTAGTTTGAAAAATGCAATAAGCACATTTTGCATTGGGACATTTTTTGTTTCAGGCGATACTGAAGCTGCTCGGCTTGGTTTGTGGGGTAACTATTCGATTCCTAATGATAACCCTTACACAATCGATAAAGACTTGCAGAGAGAAATATGGGCTTTAGGCCTACGAAATCCTTGGCGGTGTAGCTTCGATTCTGCAAGGCCTTCGTACTTTATATGTGCAGACACCGGACAGGTAGTGTAACAGAAAATGAGACAACACATAATTTTCCTTAGCATTGGCCGTTTACCTTAATTAAGATCTCTGGTAACTGTGTTTCGAAAATTTCGGATTATTGAACGTAAAGTTGGAAAAAGTTTTAACCTTTAGTTGATGTGATTATTTTAACAGGATGGATACGAAGAAGTGGATTTGATAACCAAGAATGGAAATTACGGGTGGCGGGCCTTTGAGGGCCCATACCCTTATACTCCTCCACAGACACCTGGAGGAAATACTTCAATCAGCTCAATAAGACCGATTTTCCCTGTTATGGGATATAACCATTCTGAAGTAAACTCGAACGAAGGTTCAGCATCGATCACTGGTGGCTACTTCTATAGATCCATGGCTGATCCTTGCATGCATGGAAGGTATTAATAGAATCTGTTATTCCAAATCGAATATGAAAGTTGAACAAGTAGCGAAAAAGAAGCTAATTTGTGAGATATTGCTCGTTTTTGTAGATACTTGTATGCCGATCTTTATGCGGGCGCTATATGGGCAGGAACCGAAACCCCAACAAACAGCGGAAGATTCAATAGCACCCAAATTAGTTTTAATTGCGCACATGATTCGCCTATTCGCTGCACGTTCACTCCCGGGAGCACGCTTCCTTCTTTGAGCTACATTTTCTCGTTCGGAGAAGATAATAATCGGGATGTTTACCTTCTTACAAACAGTGGCGTGTACAGAATCGTACGTCCCAGTCGTTGTAACTACACATGCTCGAGTGAAAATGCCTCGACTGTCTCTCAAGGTCCCTCGGCGAGCCCCCCTCGTTCGGGAGCCGGCTCGCGCGAGATTCTTATATTTTTGAATTCATTTTTGTGTTTGGTAGTGATGATGATTTTTATGTGAAATTTGGTGAGGATTTGTCTTGTTTGTTTGTGAACATTTGTCTTTTGACATTATTATTAAAGTTTTGTGGGTTTTGAGAATGATCATCACTTGTACAAACAGAACAAGATTTGTACAACATTTTGCAGATTCTTGATTGATTTGTTTTGGTTGCATTAAAATAAAAGTGACTGCAATTCTGCTACAAAACACGTGAGCAAAGATGTATAGATGAATAACAAGTACTAGTAAAAGCTGATTCATAAAGCACTACTGCTAATTTGATCATCACTCCGTAAAGTGATAGGACATCAGACAATATATCAGGGCCAAGCCAGAAATTTTGGCTGCTGGGGTCGGGACAAACCCCAGGCTCGCCCATATATAGATCCGCCCCTGCTGTCGGGGTCTTATTATTTTTTTAATGGGGTCTTACACGGTGAAATTTTGTTACGTATAAGTGGTTCAACGCAAAGCGTCGGTGTCGGACGACCCCAGCCACTGAACGTAGCTTCGCCACTGCAATATATGTTTTTTTTTTTTTTCTGAATCAAACAATATAAGTTATGTGGGAGATGCTATAGTCCCGTTACGAAACCATTTCGTCGGAGTTTGTAACCGTTAGATCAATGTTGATCTAACGGTTATAAACCTCGACGTAATAATTCCGTAACGGGACTGTAGTATTTCTTTAGTTATTACTTATTAAGGATGGACTCATGTGGTTTGACTTTCTTGAGAGCCAACAGTTCCGATTTCGGCCCATCTTGGAAAATGGGGTTGGGCTCGTCTCGTGTTTTATAGGGCCAAGAATGGGTGCATTAGGGATGGTGAGTTAAAACTTAAAATGAAGAAAAAAACTACTTTTGGTCCAACCGTTTCTGTTTAAATTTATAGTTGCTCTTGCCGCCCGCCTCCTCTGGTATTTGATTTCAACAAATCATATCACTTTGAACTTGTCGAATCAAAATTCCAACGACGTC
>CACSLK010027624.1:7425172-7435507 GCA_902706635.1 Striga hermonthica | reverse complement strand
CGGGACTCCGAGTCTGCTCCTTTTCTCAACCCTTTGCAGCCCGTTTTAGTTCAATTTAACTGCAATCAATTACAGAGGTTAAATGTGATTAGCAGCAGGCAAAAAGAGAAGAAAAGGGAATGTCACGGATAATTTAGGAAGATTAATTATTTGTGAAGAATATTTTCTGTAGTGAAGAAAAGGGGGGGTTATATTTTTTCCGTGATCCTATGCACACGGTGACGGCTACGGTATCTGTTGACGGATCTGCGGATTTGTGGCATCAACGATTTGGACATCCACCCCCGCAGGTTATTGGGAAACTTTGTAATTTAGCTCCTACTCATGTTGCTAGTTTTGACAATAAAGCTTGCGATGTCTGTCTTCGTGCCAAGCATACTAGAGATTCATTTTCTTTAAGTGACAGTACTAGTTTGGAACCTTTTGCTTTAATCCATTGTGATTTATGGGGTCCTTATCGGGTCCCCTCATTTTCTGGAGCTAGATATTTTTTGACAATTGTTGATGATTTTTCTCGAGCTGTGTGGCTTTATTTGTTGGATGACAAATCTTGTGTTTCTTCTACTTTGACTGGTTTTTTCGCCATGGTGAAACGACAATTTAATAAATTGGTGAAAGTTGTTAGAAGCGATAATGGGACTGAATTTATGTGTCTCACTTCATATTTTCAACGTACCGGAATTTTACATGAGACGTCCTGTGTAGCTACTCCCCAGCAGAATGGTCGAGTGGAACGCAAGCATCGTCATATTCTCAATGTGGCACGTGCTCTGCGTTTTCAGGCTAATTTACCCATCGACTTTTGGGGACACTGTGTCTTGACTGCCGGATATTTAATCAACCGTACTCCCACTGCACTATTACGTGGGAAAAGTCCCTATGAGGTTCTTTTTGGCACAACACCACCTATTAAGCACCTTCGTGTTTTTGGCTGCTTGTGCTTTGTTCACAATTTGGATCGTTCGGGAGATAAATTTGCAAGTCGTAGCAGAAAGTGCATTTTTGTGGGCTATCCTTTTGGAAAGAAGGGCTGGTCAGTTTTTGATCTTGACACCCGGGAGTTTCTCGTCTCTCGAGATGTTAAATTTTTTGAGGACCAGTTTCCTTTTTTTACGTCACCTGCCTCTAGGTCTGATTCTGCGCCACTTGTCTCTTCTTCACCGTGGCCTACTATTGATGATGAGTCTTCCCTTATTCATGATTCTGCGCCGACCATTTCTCCCTCTGGGGCTACTGAGGTCCGAGGGGGTTCTGATACTGAGCTCTTGGGACGTGGCCATCGAACGAAGTTTCCCTCAGTCAGACTGCGAGACCATGTTACCAGTACTATTACCCCCCCCGTTCACTCTTCAGCCAACTCATTGTCCTCAGGTACACCTTATCCTTTAGCTCATTTTGTTGACAGTACTAATTTCTCTTCTGCCCATAAGATTTTCTTGGCAGCGATTGAGACATCTGTCGAGCCACGGACTTTTACCGAGGCCATGGATGATTCTAATTGGCGCTCTGCCATGCAGTCTGAAATTCAAGCCCTTGAAAACAACAACACTTGGACTCTAGTTCCTCTTCCTCCTGGTAAAAAGGCTATTGGATGTAAATGGGTGTATCGTATTAAGCACCGATCTGACGGGTCTATTGAACGTTATAAAGCCCGTCTGGTTATCCTTGGGAACAATCAGGTCGAGGGTGTTGACTATACTGAGACTTTTGCTCCGGTCGCAAAAATGGTGACTGTACGCACTTTCCTTGCTGTTGCTGCTGCTCGACAGTGGGAATTACATCAGATGGATGTTCACAATGCATTTCTGCATGGTGATCTCGATGAAGAGGTGTATATGAAATTGCCTCCTGGCTTTCGCTCTCAATCGTCTGATCTTGTTTGTCGTTTGCACCGATCTCTGTATGGTCTTAAGCAGGCTCCCCGATGCTGGTTTGCGAAACTCACTACGGCGCTTCGACGATATGGCTTTCGCCAATCTTATGCCGACTATTCTCTTTTTACCTTGTGCCGTGATGGTGTTCGGCTGCACGTTCTCGTGTACGTCGATGACTTGGTCATTGCCGGCAATAACAGTGGCGCCATTTCTTCCTTCAAGGCTTATTTAAGTCGTTGCTTTCATATGAAGGATCTTGGAATTTTGAAATATTTTCTGGGTCTGGAAGTTGCTCGCAATTCCTCTGGCATTTTTTTATGCCAACGAAAGTATGCTCTTGACATATTATCAGAAGTTGGTTTTCTCGGAGCTAAGCCGACCTCCTTTCCTCTTGAGCAGAATCACCAGCTCTCGCTTGTCACTGGACCTCCATTCTCCGATCCACAGAAATACAGACGTCTGGTTGGAAGACTTATTTATCTTGCTGTCACCCGACCCGACTTGTCTTATTCTGTCCATGTTCTATCTCAGTTTATGCACAATCCTCTCCAACCTCATTGGGATGCTGCTCTTCGCGTTGTGCGATATTTGAAAAGAAGTCCTGGTCAAGGCATTTTCTTTCGCGCTGATTCTGATTTACGTCTTACTGCTTGGTGCGATTCTGATTGGGCAGGTTGTCCTCTTACGCGTTGTTCTCTCACTGGTTGGATCATTCAACTCGGTTCCTCGCCTATCTCCTGGAAGACGAAGAAACAGCCTACTGTTTCTCGCTCTTCCGCAGAAGCAGAATATCGCTCCATGGCCTCTACCACTTGTGAGCTGTTATGGTTGAAGTCCCTGTTGGGATGTCTTGGTGTTGACCATTTATCTCCTGTTTCTCTCTTTTGTGACAGCAAGGCAGCCTTGCACATTGCCTCTAATCCAGTCTTTCATGAGCGTACTAAGCACATTGAGATTGATTGTCATTTTGTTCGTGCCGCGTTGTTAAAGGGTTTAATTGCTCCTAATTATGTTCCTACCACGACCCAGTTGGCAGATATTTTTACTAAGGCCTTGGGTGGCCAAGAATTCACGACTTTTCTCAGCAAGTTGGGCATTCGGGATCTTCATGCTCCAACTTGAGGGGGGGTGTCACGGATAATTTAGGAAGATTAATTATTTGTGAAGAATATTTTCTGTAGTTATCTTTAGTAACTAAATATTTGATTTGATATTTTCCTTATCTCTTGTAATCTCTATATGTACCCTCAAGAGTCAATTTTACGATCAATGAAAAAGAACAGAAAAAGCAAATCTCTCTTTCTCCATGTCTTCTTTTATCTTTTCAGCAGGGAAAAATACACTAAGTAAATGCTGAAAATGAAAACAGAAGTGAAATGAGTGCTGTGAAATTACAACCCACAGCAACAGTGTTTAGCAATAACAGAGAGATCAATTTCAGTTTCTTTAAACAAGAACACATCTACATAAAGAACTGAAATACAATAAACAGAACATAAGGAACAAGATACTCCCTTTTAACCGGACGATCTTCGAAGAAGGACACGAAGTCCGGCTCAGATTATCCTTGAATCCGGCACCCTCGGTAAGTAGCGGCTCGGTGGCGGTCAACGGACGGCAGCCCCGGTTCCTCGGCCCAATCCCCGGGCTGCACCTCACACACGGCCACGCACCCGGTACTCCGTCGCAAAGCCTCGTCTTCCCACGAACGAGCTCGCCGGAAAGCACCCCGCAAGGGCTTGAACCGGCGACGGGAAGCTAGGCGACGAAGACGGCACAGCGGCTATACTCCAACGGCTCTCACGGTGACACTCACGGTGGTTCTCACAAGGTAGTCACAAAGAACTGATTGAGAGATAGAGATCGATCGATTTTTAGTCTCACAGAGAGAGAGATATTTCGGCGCAGCAGGTGAGAGTGGAGAGTAAGAGGAGTTAGGTTCTTTAAGGGTGTAGTGGAGGGTTGGGATTAAATCCCCAAATCCAACGGTTCCAATTAAACTGGGTAAGGGCCAGGCCCAAGTCGGGAGTGGGCCGAGACATCCACGGGCCTGAGATAGGGATTGGGTTGGGCCAAATTTCCCAACATTTCTCCACCAATTTGGCCAACCACCGAATACCGAACACCTTGAGGGTCCGGAGGACTTTCATCATCGCCTTACCTTACCATACCTGCACTCAAACACAAAGTTAGAACAGACCTATAACAGACATAAAGTCGGCTATCTCACAAACGTTCACAAAACACCTGTCAATCACATGTATCAAAATTAAAATTTTCAAGCAACATGACACCCATTTGGAAGCATATAGAGCTCTATCTCTTCTATATCTATCTCTAGTCGAATGATAGTCATGCAAGTCACAAAGATCAAGTATAGGCAAATTTTCAGCAATTTCCTCATGCACAAAAGCATCAACATCATGATTATCAAGCACATTTATAGATAAATTATCAGAAAGAGAATTTTCAGCAAGCACAATGGGCACATTTTGCACATATTCATCATGCACATCGACATTTTCAGCATTCTCATCCTGCTGATTTTCAGTTTCAGTACGCACAGGTTCATTTTCAGCAATTTCAGCAGGTCCATATTCAAACACAGCACGTTTGGTTTCAATTTCAGCATGTAAAATTTCAGAATTTTCACAGTTACTTAAACCACGCAACTGCTCCACCTTACTCGGAGCCACGATAGGATCAAAAACAGTAAAAGGAGCAGATACACAAGGAAATTCAAACTCATTGAAAATCACATCCCGACTAATTAACACCTTAAAGCCAGGTTCTCCACTTAACCACAAACGATAACCATTAACCCCATCATGATAGCCAAGGAAAACACATTTCACATGCTTTGGTTCAAGTTTATCATTTTTTTGATTCACAAACGCAGAACAACCAAACACTCTCAAGTTCGAATAATCAATTTGAGTACCAGACCACACAAATTCTGGACAATTACCATTCAAAGGCACAGAAGGAGAACAATTAATCACATGACATGCAGTCAAAATAGCCTCACCCCAAAACATCTCAGGAAGCCCAGAACATGTAAGCATACATTTCACTCTTTCAAGCAAAGTTTTATTCATACGCTCAGCAACACCACTTTGCTGACGCGTGTAAGGCACACTTCTATGTCTTTGAATACCAGATTGAGCACATAATTCATCAAACAAATTATTGCAAAATTCAAGACCGCTCTCGGTCCTCAGAACTCGTATTTTCTTGCATGTTTGTTTTTCAATCAAGGTTTTCCAGTTTCCAAACTTTTCACAAACATCAGATTTGTTTTCCAATAAACACACCCAAACCTTCCTTGAAAAATCATCAATAACAGACAAGAAATATCGATTTCCACCATGAGTCGGCACACTAGCCGGACCCCAAACATCAACGTGCACGTACTCAAGTATTTCAGAAGAAGCAAGTTGTCTAGAAACAGAAGAACTAGGGAAACACACTTTAGAATGTTTGCCAAGCACACAAGAATCGCAAAATGGCACACAAGACAATTTGTCACAACCAAAAGAGCCATTTTTATGCAAAATCTCAAGACCCCTAGAACTCATGTGACCTAAACGCTTATGCCACAAATCAGTTTTGTCACCACAAACATCATTCACGGGTTTTTGCATACAAGATTCAGCAATGCAAACATACAAATTCAGCCTTTTAACAGCTTTGAAGATCACCAAAGAACCCTTCAAAATTTTCATAACACCATTTCCCCATTTACCAACTAAACCATCATCTTCTAAAGCAGCACATGATATCAAATTTTGACACAAATTAGGGACATGCCTCACATTCTTCAAAGTTAACACATAACCAGAATCAAATCTTAAGCAAATATCACCAACACCAGCAACTTCACACAATTTCTCATTAGCCACAGAAACAAATCCATTCTTCACATCTTTGTAGTTCGAAAACAAATGTTTGAAAGGAGACATATGGAATGAGCATGCAGAATCAACAAGCCATTCAGTTTCACAAAGAGAAAGAGGACGCACAGGATTCACATTATCATGCATATCAGTCACATAAAACACATCACCATGGTTTTCACTACTAGATGCCATATTCGCATGATCATTATGCTGGTTTTGCTTAAGAATAGGGCAATCATTTTTATAATGACCAAATTCTCCACAATTATAACACTTACGGTTTTTCGGTCGAGACTTCGACCTACTTTTCCATATACCTTTCTTTTTGCCAAAATTTTGATCAGCTTGAGGTTTTTCATTTTGAAAACGATTTTGAGGTCTTCCCCTCACAAAATTAACCTCACTGACATTCCCATTTCCCCTGTTGACTTTTAAATCAAGCTCTTTGCTTTTCAAACCATTCACAACAGTTTCAAGATTCACATTATCTCTACCATACTTAATAGCAGATTTCACATCACTGTAAGAATCAGGTATAGCATTCAAGAGCACAATAGGAGTATAATCATCAATATGCTCATCACCGGTCAATTTAATGTCTCGAACAAGTTTAGTAAACACATCAAGATTCTCATCAATATCTTTGGAAAGATCAAGTTTAAACCGGAAAAATTTTTCAAGCAAGAACAATTTACTCGGCAACGAAGTCTCAGTGTATAGTTCTTCTAATTTTTCCCACAGATCTTTAGCAGAATCATGTTTACCAACTTTTCTAAGCACAGAGTCAGACAAATTCAAGATAATTGACGAATAAGCAAATTGATCCATTTCAGCAATTTTATCTTTAGATTCATCAGGTGAAAACGAGCCCTCAACCGCTTTAAATACCCTTTGTTGGATTAAAATCCCTTTCATTTTTTGTTGCCAAATTGAAAAATCAGTTTTCCCGTCAAACGGGGCCAAATTAAAAGCCGGAAACGAAGCCATTTTCACAAATAACACACCAGTTCAAGTAAGAAAATAGCAGCAAAATTACAGCAGCTAAAATACACCAAATTCAGCCCAAAATCAGATTTTTCAGCACGTAAAATTGCACAGAAATCAGCACAAATTAATATTCAGCTCGATAAACACGTAGTTTTCAGCACCAATTAATTTTCAGCAATTAATCAAGCAATTTTCAGCACAATGCAATGCAACAAATGAGGCACAAAGACTCAAAAAATAACAGAAATTGAACACGAAGCAAATTTCACTGAAATTAGCACAAGTCAGCAGAAAATATGAAACTTAATGCTCAAAACACAGAAAAATAGCCACATTAGATCAACAAAGATAAGCACATTTAACACATAGCATGCATATCTAACCTAATGATCTAGCAGCTAGTTTCCCAACACGCAATCCTATTCTCTGGACGCAATCCCCGTCCAGAGGCTACAATAATCCTATTCCCTGGACGCAATCCCCGTCCAGGGTCTACAACGAAAGCGATAAAAGCTGAGTTAAGGCCAATACCAGAGCGAGCCCTAACACGTAGGTGCTCGACTTACCTGCGGTGGCCGGACGGGGCTCTGATACCACTGTTGTGTGGCCGTCCCGGTCGCACCGCACTCGTCAATTGGCAGCGGAAGCTTCAGTTTGAACTCCACCGGGCCCCGACTAGCCCCGAATGTGTCCCGAACAGCTGCTGGTTCGTCCCGACAGCACTTGGTAGGTCCGGACAGCCCCGAGAAGGTCCCGACAGCTCTCGATAGGTCCCGGACAGCAACCAGCAGGTCCCGGCAGCTTTCTTTTTCACCGGTTTTGATCAGTTTCAGCCCCTTTCTCACCTGTAGCTCCGTTTCGGGCCTGGACTGATTCCACCAGTCACTATACAGGCCCTTTCTTGTCCCAATTACACCTGAACTCAAACACACAGTTTAATGGTGAATAATGGCAACAATAATCGAGCAAATACAATAAGTAAAATACTAAAGAATAGGAAATAAACGATAATAAAAGTGAAAGAAACTAAGGACTCCCTTTCGTTCGCCGTCGAAGAATGAAATGAAACCTAACGTCTATATGCTTAGTGCGATCATGAAAAACAGGATTTTTACACAATTGAATCCCCGATTGGCTATCGGAAAACACAACAACATCTTTTTCAAGCAAACCGATTTCACATAATAAGCCTTTCAACCAAACAGCTTCTTTCAAAGCCTCAGTTACAGCAACATATTCAGATTCGGTCGTAGACAAAGCAACAATATGTTGTAGTTGTGATTTCCAACTTACACAAGAGCCACATAAAGTAAACACATATGAAGTTGTTGATTTCCTATTATCTCTATCATTAGCATAGTTCGAATCAACATAGCCAACAAGTTTAACACCTTCAGAACACTTAGAAAATTTCAGACCGACATGCATAGAACCATTCAAATATCGTAACAACCACTTAAGAGCTTCCCAATGAGGCATACCCGGATTAGACATGTACCTACTCAAACAACTAACAGCATATGCAATATCCGGCCTAGTACTAACCATGAGATACATCACAGAACCAATTGCATTTGAATAAGGCACATTTTTCATCAAATCAATTTCAGAATCAGTCTTAGGAGACTGATCCTTACTTAGCACAAAGTGGGCAGCAAGGGGAATGTTCACGGACTTTGCGGACGACATAGAAAATTTACTCAAAATCTTCTCCACATAAGAAATTTGATTAAGAAAAAGCACAGAGTTTTTTCTATCACGAATAATGTTCATTCCAAGAATCCTTTTAGCATCTCCAAGGTTTTTCATATCAAATTTATCACTTAGACATTTTTGAACATGCTCAATAGACTTAATACAAGGACCGATCAGCAACATATCATCAACATATATGAGCAGAAAAACAGGAACAGAAGCATTTTCTTTAAAGTACAAACAATGGTCATAAGAACTTCTCTTAAATTTTAAAGAAAGCATGAACATATCAAATTTCTTGTTCCATTGCCTAGGAGATTGTTTCAAACCATACAAAGATTTCTTTAACAAACACACATAATCAGATTTCTTATCATCCACAAAACCGACAGGTTGTTTCATATATATTTTCTCATCTAATTCACCATGCAAGAAAGCGGTTTTAACATCCATTTGCTTTAATTCCCAATCAAAATGAGCAACTAAAGCAAGCATGATACGCACGGTGGTGAATTTAACAACAGGAGAAAATATTTCGGTATAATCAATACCCTCACGTTGAGTGAAACCTTTTGCTACGAGTCTAGCTTTAAACCTAACCGAATCATTTTCTTGTTTAACCTTATACAACCATTTGCAATCCACTAAGGAACAATTATCAGGTTTAGGCACAAGCGACCAAGTATGATTCACATGCAACGAATTAATTTCTTCACGCATAGCATTCATCCATTGCAAAGAATTTACAGATTTAAGAGCTTCCTCATAACACTTGGGCTCACAATTATCAATAGATTCAAAAACACCAAAAGCATATGAAGTCATGTGAAAATCATCAAACTTAGAAGGTTTCTTACGCTCCCTTCTAGTCCAAAAAATAAAAAATAAAAAAAAAATAAGGGAAGGCTTGTTTTTATTTGAAATATTTCTCTTTTCAAATTTATATTCATTATTTATGTATGTGTGTGTGTGTGTGTTTTTACAAGAAAATAAGTCGAAGCCTAACGAACACTAAAACATATAACAACACACAACGTGTGAGTAAGCCACACAACATTATTCACTCAATTCTTTCACTTAACCCCAAAACCTTGTTTAATATCCTTATAGTTATTGATTAAAAATAAATTAAGTGTAGTGATAAATTTCAAGGAAATTAAATCGGTCAAAACTCAGCGCTTTTTATATTAAAAGGGTTTAAGATATTATACTTGGCACAAGATTAAAGTATAAAAACCACATTACTATTCTAATGTGAGTAAAGAATAATTAAAATGGTCTTAATTAAGTCTTAACATAGTTAAACTAGTAATTTTCTAGTAGAATTTGGGAACTTCGGACCAAGTATTTGAAAATGAAAATGAAAGTAGAGAATAATTAAAAGTCAATGAATTCCATTATGAATTGACATTAAATATATTTAGAGAAATTGACATCAAACATATTTTAAACTCTAATATAATTCGCGGGTCAAACAAGTGATACAATTCACTTATCAAACCAGACGACACCAATCTGCTAACAACTAACAATGTTGACTGTTCGAACAAATTCAATTCGAAGAGGACCAAAAACGAAAAACATGACTTTCTTAAATGTTCGTTTAAAAATAAAGTGAATGATGTAGAAGAAAACAATATCTCTCCAGTCTTGGTTCCAAATCTAATCTGTGTATTTCCTAAATATTAAATTTATTTATTTTACTATTTATAAACAAAACTCCACAAGTTCAATTATTATTTTAATAATTTTATTTTCTATTTAATAAAAATCCATCATTCTTCTCTTAAAAAAATGTTCGTTACTATTGTGTATTGGGAAGAATATAATAATAAAAATATTTCATTAAAAAAATAGCTGACGTTTACTTAAAAAAAAAA
>CACSLK010027624.1:7327898-7377251 GCA_902706635.1 Striga hermonthica | reverse complement strand
GAAGATTAATTTGATATATTACATATGTAAAACTGATAAAAAATACAAAAGTTATTAACTTTTAAAATATATACACAATTCAATAGTTATAATAAGGAATGATATTAAAATGCAATTAATACATGTAATATGACCATAAATAATCAACATATTTATGATAATCCGAACCTAATTATTTTTGGTTTGGAATTAAATTAAAGTTTACCCAATCCTAATAACGAAGCATGTGATTTTTCCACATAAGATTCCGAAGCACCAGAAGCAGCCACGTAGGCTCAGCGCGTTCTGGATTAATATATAGGGGATATATATATATTTGGACTTATATCCGTGACTATCACTAGATCTCTACCTGACTAATTATAATTAATAATTTTAAAAGTATATATCTAACTAATAATTGAGTTTTAATTTGACATTAATAAATATATTTATTTAAAAATAAACTATCTATTAATACTATTTAATATTAATAATATTATTTAGGACAATGCTACACGTACCGCAGCTTGTACCGCAGGGTTTACACTTTGGTTAAAAAACGTATTCTCAGAATACGTTTTTCAAATAATTTAATTGAAAAACGTATTCTCAAAATACGTTTTCAATGAAGGGTACACCATGCGGTACAACCCCTGCGGTACAAATAGCATTTTCCTATTATTTATCAATGAAATGGATAATGTTTGAATATAAAAGCATTTACATATAAGGAATATGACTCCCTAAGAATTTCTATAATTTATACTTCACATATATATATATAAAGCATGCTCGATTTCCCTAAGATGCCGGGCCATGGCCCGGCCCGGCCCGGCCCGACCCGTCAGATCGGCGGGCTCAACACCATGGCTCGTGACCGGCCCAAAAAAATCTTTGGGCTGGTTCTATGAACCGGCCCGAACCGCCGGTTCACCAGCCCGGCGGGTCACGGGCCAGGACGGCCCTTAAAGAAGAAAAAGAAAATAACGACGCGGCCCACCGTCCGGCCCGCGACCCGGCCCGGACCGGCGGGTAAAAAAACAAAAAATAAAATAAAAAATCATGGCCCCGAACCGAACCGTGGCCCTACAGGTCCGGTTCAACGAACCGGCCCTTAGGAGGCCGGTTCGGGCCGGGTCGAGGTCGGTTCACTGGTGGTCCGGCCCGTGGCCATCTCTATCAGTAGGGGGAAGATAATCAGATTTTATTTGTAATCCTCAATCAATGGGACCAGATTTTGGCCACAGTATATGGATCTCATCAAATCAGATGCAAACAAAACGCATCGAAATAAATAGAGGAAATTGCATGCCATACTGTCATGCTTAAAATATTTATCACTTTTGCACCTCTTTTATTTCTTTTTTTAAAATCACCTAAATCACATAAAAGATTTTCAATTATGCCTAAATTCCTTATTAACCTTTATTAACATTTTTAATAATGGTAATGATATACTTAAGTCAAATTAAATATCCACTTACCAAAAAAAGTGGAACTAAAAGGTAAAGGTAGTCATCCCCACCAACACACGTATCCCTTCATCTTCTCAAACCGCTCAACAGTTTTGCCGATCTCAAAATTCCCTTCAATGGCAAAAACCAAAATCCCTCCTCCTCAACAAAAAAATCCGGCGGATGGTGGGGACGTTTCACCGGTTATTAGATCTAGTGCCCAACTTCGTAAAATTCTCCCGCCAGACGACTTCCAGTCTGAAAATGAGAAAACCTACCGAATTTCGATCGCCCTCCGCCCGCGAACAGCCACCCCCGACGCGACCCTCCTCCGGCGATTCCTAGTTCGCGCAGCACCAGCGAGTTTACCCTCCTGCTTGAGTCGATGACAAGAAGAATCCGTCTCGTGTTCCCTAGAATTTGACCCTTTTTTTCTTTCCTTTTTTTTGTATGATTTGATTATAATTCGAAGGTATTTTTACAAAACCGAGTTGGGTATATGTTGGGTATATCCGAGTATATCCGAAATAATTTTTCTCTGGTATCTGTTTTAATGGTTCCTTTTTTTCTTGTGTTATATGTTGGGTATATCCGAGTATATCCAAAGTAACTTTTTCTCGGGTTATCTGATGGGTATATCCGAGGTAACTTTTCTCTCTATCCGAAGTATCTTTTCTCTTTCTATGATATACACTTTTGTCACTGACTTTCTGCACCTGTTACACATTTTTAGTATATTTGAAGTATATTTTTGGTGTATGTTCGGCGGAAATTCCCCCCCAAAATTTTGGAATTTTTGGTGTTTCTATATACTTTTATGTATAAAAATAAAAAAATATATATATATATATTATTTTTTTTGTGGAAGATCATTTTTTATTGAACATATACTGAATATGTACTAGCATAAACTCAAAATATAACATAACATAAACTCAAAATATAACACCTGGCGGATGCGTGAATTATAATATGGCAACATACACTTAATATATACTAACATAAACCCAAAATATACTACCTGACGGCTGTTTGAACTACAATGTACAAGTTGCGTGAATTAAGGAAGTAATAAATAAATCAGTTATTATTATTATTATTATTATTTCCAAATCGCGGATTTCACGCACGTACAAGATAACTGATTAGATGCAATCCCTTAAATAAAATAGTTGGTTTAGGTATTGTTGAAAATACTTTTATATTAAGGTAAAATTGAAAATACTTTTATATCTTATAGGATAGACAAAAATTTCCCAAATAAATTTCCCAAATAAATACTTTTATATCTTATAGGATAGACAAAAATTGAATAAAATTAGCTTGATGTGATTTACATATACATTTGAAGCTGTTTGTTATAATATAAAACTAGTATTAATACCCATGTGCAACATGAGTGTTGAGTTAATAAATATATGTGCAAAGTTATTTATGTCTAATACCAAATCTAACTCCAGAGCACGAAGTATAGATTTTCGCCGTGTCAACATCCGAAGCATGAGAATCTGTCACCTAGGTTCAACACGTTTTGGATTAATATATAAGGAGGGATAAATTAAAATAAAGATGATATATACAACAGATTTTGGCAGATAGATATATTCTATGATGATTTGATCATTTATCGTTGGCTGTTGTCAACTAATTTTATTGGAGTTGTTGGGATTCTATTGCCAGAGTTGGTGCTGTGGATAAATAGCCTATGCCCATCTCTTTATTTTTTTCTTTCTTAAAGATAAATTGAATGTGCCCTTAAATTAGGTATGAATATTAAATCGTGACAACTATATGTAATGAGATTCTTTATTTTAGGAATTTAGTCGTAACACTTATTGTTGCAAAAAATAAATAAAACTAACAATAATATTCAATACAAAACATTTTTACTAAAATGTAAGTTTTAGCAACTATAATGAGAATTTTGTGACAAATGACAATAGTGGCAAAAGTTGAATTTTTTTTCCTAGTAGTGTGTTATCATTTGATAAATAAATTAGTCTTCGATCTCTAACTAAACAAGTATTTAAATGAATCGAGTCTAGCTAGCTCCCAGTTAAATTGAGCTAGCTAGAGTCCAAAATATAGTTAATTAGGAATGATTTTCACTTGGGCCTTACCTACACATTCAAAAGATCTCATTTAAAATTATGTACACATATTTACATATTTTAATTAATTCACAAAAAAAAGTATGAAATCATTGCATTATAATTTTATCTTTACATTAATAAAGTATATATTTTTTTTATTGTATGAAGTCAAACAAGCATTCAACTAATAGTTTTCTATATAAGATTCATCTAATCTATTTTTTCTATAACATTTTCAATTGGTGTGATATACATAGCTATACTTGCACAGACTGGTGTTGACAGTTCGACCGGACAGTAGTCGAGTTGCCCATGAGGCAGACCTATTATAATCTTTGGAACGATAGCAACTCGAGATCCTTAACTCGATTGATGATTAATGACTTAAGGCCCTCGAGTCGGCTTGTGAGATCGATTGATGAGACAAAGACTTGGAAGACAAGTAACCCGAGAACGATCGAGAAGCGACATGCGAGAAGAGTCGCATAGAGATAGCAACATTTACTTATCAATAAAAGGAACTTTAGTCGACCTCATGCATTTCGATGTCGACCTCACTAAACCTCACAACTCGAGATTTACACTGATAAAGATCATATTTGGCAGGCAACAAGTTTAGGGGATAAGGATGAATCTTTATAGAATATGATGAAATTTCAAGTTAACTAGGATTTGACTAAGAGGTGATTATGATATGGATAAACATTAAAGATCTGGGCAGCCGAGCAGGCTGATCGAGGGCATTCCGGGCAGGTATTTCTCCTATAAAAGGAGTTGAGGTACCTCCTTCTCACAACTTTTATTCTTTCTACACATTTTAATATTGCTCTTTCTAGAGAGCATCTCTCCCTCTCCTTTTGACTTAAGCATCGAAGGTTCTTCGCCGAAAACTCCTCCGGCGTTGAATTCTTGCAGAGTTAGTGGCGATTCAAACGGTTCGAAGCTCACTACAACCGATTCGATCCAGATCTACAAACAATGAAATATGCGTGGTAAGAACGATGGGAGTCGGGTCACCCGCAGTTATTTAGCATAGTGTGCAATCTTAGGGTTTGATATGGTTTGACCAATTACAGATTCATTAATAGTTAATTTGGGTAGTTAGAATTTAGAATCTTGACTTGTAATTTGACCAAATTCATGTTGTAATCAATCTTGGGTTTTTAACATAAATTTCCATAAGAAACAAAAAGGTGTTAATATATTTTCCTTTTTCCACATCAAAAACATTATTATGTCAGCCTCATAGTATCTCAACGTGCTCCAAAAAGTAAAATTGAGCAAAAGCAATATCCTTTATTTGTCATGCGCTATTTGATTTTTTTTTTATTTTATTATTATTTTTTTATTAGATTGTTTGGTTAATATTGGTCAATATCAACTAACTATAACAATATTATTACTATATGGTAAAAAATATAGAAATTAAAAAAAAAAAAAAAGAGTTAGTATAGTAATTTATTAATGATGAATCCGTATATAAAAAGGTACAATAATAAAAATGGACCCGTCAAAGTTAGGAGTGTGGCATTGAAGAGATGAATCCTCCAAAATCCCCCTGTGGGCCCCACCGTCCACGTCATCGGATTCCGGGCCGGAGGACCTGTTTGGCCGTGTGTGAAAGAGCGTGGGGCCCGCACGTATATTTCCTTGATTTTGGCGGCTTTTTTCTCACTCTCACACATTTCGAGTCGCCTTTTGGGATTTTTTTTTAATTAATGCTTTCATTTCAACAAGCGCCAAACAAACACGACCTAACTATTGAAGTCAACATTTATGTTATTTTATTTTTACGGGGTCGCTGTCGAATTTGGAGATTTGAGTAAATTAATGTGAAGTGACATTAAACCTCGCTTATGCGGTAAAAAATGAGTGTTTTTTTTTTTTTTACAAACTTCCTGTAGATAAGGACAATTAATTAATTAACTAATTAATTACTTAATAAAACGTGGTAGGTGGAGTGAACTTGATAGATTTCATTAGGACCATTATAGTATAATCGGCCTACATGATTATTTCTTTCTAAAAGTATACGAAAATATTTTCAAGTAAAAGTGTCAAATTTTAATCCATTATATAAAACATATGAAATTATATAATAACTCATATCGTTCATACGTGAAAATAGACCCACTTTATAAGTTTAGTGGACTATTCTTCCTTCTAACATTTGGTTTTGGAATGGAACCACACTTAAGCTTCATATAGGCTTTTCCCCGCTCATGGTGCGCTTAATGTTAGTGGGCCCGCACTTGTTTTCCCCTCAGTTTCGTGACCGTGCGATGACGTACCCATCACCCAACCCAGTTGGACTTGGACTTTCGAAGGGCTCACAAGTGAGGGAGTGTGTTAGAATATCACTTGTGAGTTGTCCCACATCGTTCATATATGAAAAATAGACCCACATTATAAGTTTAATGGGTTACTCCTCCTTCCACCAATTGGTTTTGGAATGGAACTCCACTTGGACTTTATATGGACTTTTTCCCGTTCATTAATCATGGTGCGTTTCATGTTAGTTGTTAGTGGGCCCGCACCCGTTCTCCCAGTTTCTTTCATTATATCAACTTAATTAAATTGCACATGCAATGTAAAACTTTAATAATTTATTAGCTAATGGTATATATAAAAGTTAATCATTTTTATCGATCTGTGAAATTATATCCATATTGCGTATAAAAAATAATATCTACCTTCATAAATATAGATTGAATTATCTTAAATGAAAAGTAATAAACTACTTCTTAATAATTAAATAAATTTATATGTAAGCCTATTATGTAATGAATGTCATTGTTGTAGTATTTTTTTAACGGATTACAAGATGAATTCCGACTTCTGATCGATCTCATGAGAAGAACGGTTCAAATTCTAGTGTTACTATAGATAAGACATGGAAATAAATTAAGAGCAACTTAGAGAAATTGCCTAAACCTACCGATTAAAAACGCATTAAATAGCTATAAAATTAATAAATGGAGATGTAGAAGAAAATATCAGGGCGTTGAGAATAATCTCCTCAAGTTCTATAATATATGTCGAACATATTATTGTTAGGACTACAGGTTGAGCTTCTTTCTTAAGTGCCCAACGATTCATTTTCAATAACTTTCATAATAAGAGATTGAACATAAATGAATAAGTGAAAACATACACAGAAACCTAAAGACCAGTGCCCCGCCCATACTTTATAAACACAAGTTTGGATATACGCAAACTACGTATTAAGCTAGTAAACTTATTGATAATATATTTTCAAACATGTCTACCCATTCAAACCATGGTTGATACCCTATTCCCTTTCGGTTTCTATGTTATCTATCTAAACTAGATTGTGATAAATCAACTAATCATGATATTCATATGATTTGAACAACATAAACTACCATATTCAACACAAACTTAAGAGAAAAGTGAAAATTTGTAGCCATGGATGGTTTTATTAACCCATGCTTAAAAGAAACAAGCCAAACAAAATAATTTTCTATAATTCCTAAGAAAATAGTGAAGAACAAGGCTTACAAAGTGAGCGTCTTCATCTATATGAATATCCATCTCCAACGAGCGAAAGTGAAAACAGAGAAAAAAGTACATATAAGGAAAAATATGTACGAGTAGTTTGTTTGTTTTTTTTTTGCGTGTGTGTGTGTGTGTTCGGGACCCTATTCGATCTTTCTTGGGATGTTCTTTTTATTATTATTTCGTCGAGGTTGTTATGGACACTTCGACATATTTCCTACCTATTACTTTGTTATCAATTTGATAAACGACTAAAAAACAATTCAGGTTTTTTTGAGGCGCGTCTAAATGACTCGAAAATGTGTGTCCTAGGGTCGAGGAAGCATCGCAGCCACTAAGGATTGGGGGCGGTCCGACGCGACTGCACATCGCAATCGCCGGCCACGACGAGATGCGTTGGCGCCCGCTTGTTGCAGTGTGCTGTTCAAATGTACTCAGATGATGCATGGCCTTGTTGTGCGATTACTAGCTCGATGCCACGACCATTAGTGATGCCTGATGGTCACGGATGGCGGTTTCTAGCAGTCTGACAAAGTTTTCGGTGAATTATCGGATAATTTTTCTTACAAAATAAAATAAAAAAAATAAACAAAATACAAAAAAAAAAAGAAGCAAAAATCAACCTAATGGACCAAAAAATCTATAAAATGAGTTCAAATGAATTAGGACGAAAAACCATAAAAACACCAAAAACAATATAATAAAATATGCAAAACAATCATAAAATAAAATTGCCAGTTTTCCAAAGTATCTGAAAATTTAAAATTTTTACTTTAATTTTCTAGTAATTTAATTAATACACGAGAGGCGTACAAATATTATAATCATACTAAATTAAGATGATTAATCCAAATGAGGCAACATAAACTGAAATAAATAAAAAAATAAATAAATTTCAATTGAACCTCCAAACCTTAACCATATTTTCAAATTGTATGACATATATACTAAGTCCATTCTGTTAGGGTTAACGAGTAGAAAATTCTGTGGGGTAATTTTGGGTAAGTGAGTGGTAGAAAAATTGTGTAATTTTTTTTACATAGTGGATTTTCTACGGCCTTGTTGCCCTGGTGGTTTTTCCCTCTTCGTTAACAGAGGGTTTTCCACGTTAAATTTTGTGTTCTCCAGTTTTTTATTTTCAGAGGATCTTGGGCGGAGTTTCGGTGTGGTTGGAATTCCCAACAAGTGGTATCAGAGCGAGGTTAGCCTAGTTGGTATTCTGAGTATGCTCTGTGGTTGCAGTTTTGTCTGATCTTCCACATCAGAAAAGATACCAAAGAGGTCTCTTCGTGCGGTGGAGCCAGTGACGGGTGGAGCTTGTGTGCAAAGGAGTTTTTTGGGCAGTGGGGAATAATTACTGTGTAAGTAGGTTCTGTCTAGGAGACTGGTTTTTTAAGTGGGACCGTTGTGACCCCACCAGCCTTTCCTGGGAGCTTACTTAGAAGGTTAATTCTTTAGGGGGCAGGTCGCTACCCTCCCTGAGAATTTATCTGATCAGTACTATTAAAGGTTGCTGCTCGGTTTTCTGCGAAGTTAGTGTTCACTGATTCACGAAGATGTCTGGAAATAAGATATCGAATCTGGCGAGATTTGATGTGGAGAAATTCGACGGAAAAATCAACTTTGGCTTTTGGCAAGTGCAAGTGAAGGACGTGCTGATTCAGTCGGGGTTACACAAAGCTTTGAAGGGCTCGGAAATTCCCAAAGGCAGTGCTACCAGCAACACTGAAGAAAAAGCTGGAGTGAGCAAATCTGGAATGAGCGATGAAGATTGGGAGGAACTGGATTTGAGAGCGGCAAGCGCGATACGACTGTGTCTGGCCAAGAATGTTCTTGCTAATGTGCATGGAATTTCGACGGCAAAAGCATTATGGGACAAGCTTGAGGAGTTGTATCAGGCTAAAGGCCTCTCAAATCGGATGTATCTGAAGGAGCAGTTTCACACACTGCGAATGACTGAAGGTCAAAGCATCTCAGACCACTTAAGCGTTCTCAATGGGATCGTCTCGGAGCTGGAATCCATTGGAGTGAAGATTGATGATGAGGATCAGGCGTTGAGACTCATCTGGTCTCTTCCAACTTCTTATGAACACATGAAGCTGATCTTGATTCATGGGAAGGAGAAAATTATATTTTCTGAAGTCACTGGTAAACTTCTTGCGGAAGAGAGAAGGCTAGACGGTGGACGAAACAATTCACCGGAAGGTCAAGTCATGCTCGTCGGTGACGGAAAGAAGAGGAACTCCAGGAAGAAGCAAGTTGTGATTTGCTGGACGTGTGGACAATCTGGGCACGTGAAAAGAAATTGTCCGAAATGAGGAGCAGGTTCGGCAAAAGGCTCCAAGTCGGTAAGTGGAGATACCGAAGAAGCTAATTTTGTCTCTCTCTCCATGGATGAGTTTTGCTAAGAGAGAAAGAGGAGTCCTTATGGCATGTCGCTAAGTGTCATGAAAGAGGACGTGTTAAAATTAGCGGGTCCACAGTTTACACACGGGCATTGGTTTGGCGGTGATGCAAGGTGTGTGGTGAAAAAAGCGTGTCGAGGGCTGATGAACTTCCAGGAAAGCCAAACGTGGAAGTTGCACCATAGATTTCAGCAAGGTTATTTCGACATGGGCCGAAGAAATGCTTGGATGCGAGTCCGAGTGGATATGCTTTTATGGTGGAGCATGATGGCGAAAGCTATGAAAAATTTCATCAAAGTGAATAGTGGCTGTCGGATGGGCCAAAATCGCAAGGTGAAGTTTGTTGGGTTTTGCTCTTTGTCCCACATCGATTGTGGAATGAAAGAGAGGGAGATTTTTCTCCTATATAAGAAAGTGCTACTTCTTATGTAAAATCATCCCACAGAGTTATTGTGTTAACAATTAATCTCTGGTAAAAAATTCCTTAGAGCAAAAATTCTTTAGGGTGAGAGTTAGGGTTAACGAGTAGAAAATTCTGTGGGGTAATTTTGGGTAAGTGAGTGGTAGAAAAATTGTGTAATTTTTTTTACATAGTGGATTTTCTACGGCCTTGTTGCCCTGGTGGTTTTTCCCTCTTCGTTAACAGAGGGTTTTCCACGTTAAATTTTGTGTTCTCCAGGTTTTTATTTTTAGAAGATCTTGGGCGGAGTTTCGGTGTGGTTGGAATTCCCAACACATTCTTTATTTATTTTCTTTTTGGGGAGTATATTATTAATAGTTATGAAACATATGATAAAAACTACTTATTTCATCAAATATTATATATGTAAATGTCATTAACTTTTGAAGCGTACAGTACAGAAAATAAAGATTGTACAGTCAATGAAGGAGGAGCCCAAGATCCGAGACCAGTCAACAACCTGCAGCCCCACTGCACTACTTACTGCATCACACCCACTGAATGACCTTACGGTTATTTAGTCCTTTTTTATCCATTTAATTTAATTTTTTTAATTACTTTGTCCTTTTCTATATTTCAAAAATTTAATATATTCAAAAGTAAATAAAAAAAATTAGAAATAAAATAGTGCACCTAAAATTGAATCACCACGTGGCAGCAGACTGTAACCACCAGAATTTTCACCAAACAATGTCACGTACGGCGCTATCTGATCTGCTACACAAAAATCATTGAACAAAACAAAAAGCTTAATATGTGTAAAGTTTTATTTATTTATTATTATTTTTTTTGAGTATGAAAATGTATACCAATCCAAAATCATGGCGTATTGTTGCATCTTTGGAGTGTTTCATAATTTGGTGCTTATTGTATTTTGTCATTTTGAATTGTACCAGCTTTTGTATTTTTTTTTTTTAATTTTGAATTATATGATAAGTCGATACGGTAATGAAAAAATCAAATAAATACAATATATCAGATGAAAAATATATACACAAATCTGAATTACGTGTGAGAATTATATGAAATTTATGTGATAAGTTGAGTTCTTATCATATCAATATATAAATGACATATTAAGTCGTGATTGTTAGGAAAATGTAACCATGTATGAGTTATTATATTAACATATTTTTTTAAATATCATTATTTAATTATATTTTGGAAAAGCTTCATCATAATATTAATTTGGTAATATATATGCTTTTTAAAGAGTGTTATAAAATATCAAATTTCACAAACTAGCAAGGTGTAAATGGATAAGGCACGTGTTGCTATAGTCATATTAATATTAATATAGTGCATTGTGAATATATTTTTTCTAGTTACACAAATACTTCTTAGGAATAATTATATATGCAATATGTACCAAAACTCATCACACTATGTACTAACTAGTAATTGTTGGCTAAAAAACATAAATCCGTACACATCATTAAAAAAATAAAATTACTACTCATATGTATTAGCATTAAACAAACAGAATATGTGTCCTTTGTCCAAATAAAATACCACAATACCAATTTTTTTCTCCACTTTTCTAGGTTGGTTTTTGTAAGACACACTTAATAGTTAGATCAACATATTTCTTTTTTTTTTCTTACAAATATATATATATATATATATTTCAGGGAGATGTTACGGTCCCGTTACGGAATCATTCAGTCGGAGTTTGTAACCGTTAGATCAACTATCTCCGGCGGGTACATGATGTTCTAACGAGTTGATCCAACGGTTACAAACCCCGACAGAATAGTTCTGTAACGGGACCGTAGCATTTCCCTATATTTCATATGAAAAATTCACAATTTAAGAATAAACAATATTTGATATTATAAATATGCATTTTATTTAAATGTACATAGTTTGATTAAAAAATGTCATATTTGAAATACCAACTTAAACATAAGTACGACATTTCATATTATAAGTAAAAGTTTTTGTTTGTACAGTGGCGGGTAAGGATGGCAATGGGTGACAAACCCGCTGGGGGCACTCCCCGTCACCCGCCCCCATTAGGGAAAATACCCCCGTCACCCGCCCCCATCACCCGTCTCGGGTCCAGATTTCCCTCAGACCCGACACCCGTGTAGGTGACGGGTACCCGTCGGGTGACACATACCCAATTTCCGGTGAGGACACAGTGAGACGAAGTTGGCGTTTCCAGTGAGGACACAGCATTCCCGACATGGATCTGCAGCGGCGGCGTCAGTGACCTGACCGCCGGCCTCGAGGTGGAGTTCGGCTCGCCTTATCCCGTTGCGGCCTGCGGGCTCGACGGCACCGGCGCGGCTGCGGAAGCAGAACCAGCCATCTTGGTGGAGCGATGGAGCCGCCGGTCACATGCAAGAGCTGCCGACCTGGAGTGGAGTGGCCGAGTGGAGTGGAGTGGAGCTTCAAGACAGCGAGAGCGACTGCGAGTGTGCGTGGTGGGTGGGGGCGTGGGACTGGGAGAGCAAGAGGATGAGATTGCCTCTTATATCTAGGGTTTAGTAGTATTGCTGTCTGCTGAGTTCTTTTGGGCTAGGCCAAAACATATATTGAGCCAAATTATATCGGGTACATTATACCCATGGGTTAACGGGTATGGGGGGAGGAGGAATGGACCCATCCCCGCTAGACTCGGTGGGGGGACTTTTTCCCCCATTAACAGATCCATGGGGCCAAATTTTAGCCATACCCGGCTCTTAATGGGGTTTTTACCCATCGGGTTTCGAGTTTTAGGGGCCCATTGCCATCCCTAGACTGGCGGGTTCACTCGTCTCACGAAAAGTCAGCTCATACAAGAATTTGCTATTTTTTTTATGTGTCTAGTAAATTACCATATAGATAATGTTAGCAATTAGAAAGATTTATTAATGATTAGGTAGCCGTATTTATATTTGAATTTTAGCATTAGATTCATGTTGAAGTATTTATTACGACCTGCACAACAATAGCTACATTCAAACTTAAAATGTCACAAATAAAATAAAATAAAAAGTATTACTTTATTTTGAAATAATACCAAAAAATAAAAAAAAAAATTAACTTCTTTATTGAGCACACTTTACAATTCTATTCTATATATGAACAAAAAGGTAGCCCCAAATGCAGATTCTATCCAACCCCGAAACAGCGTACGCACACTTGAGCACATTCTAACTATATTATTATTTATTAATCAATTAATTAATTATCCCTTTTCAGCCCTTAATCCAATCTTTGAAACTGTCAGCAGCGACAAGTCGGATATATAATGCGGTGTGGATTTGCAAATATTTTCCCCTATTTGTCTCCCCTTTTCCCTAAAACCGATTTTTCCCCTTTCGTTTTTCCCCCCTCTGTAAATTTTTAACCTCTCTTTCTCTCTCTCTCTCACACACACACACACACTCACACACACACACACTCACACATTTCAGCTCACCGCCTCTATATATTCCCCCCAACGGCCTCCCAAAACAAAACCCTGTAGTTTTCTTGGCCTTCAACCTCATACAAATCCACAGAGCAAAAAAAAGATTCCAACTTTCCGAAAAATGGCAGCTGCAAAAATGGGCGGTGAAGGTTCTTCAATGGCTGCTCCGGAGCTGCATGTTCTTGTTGTTGATGACAGCCTTGTCGACAGGAAGGTTGTCGAGCGCCTGCTCAAGATTTCTGGCTGTAAAGGTTTGATTTTTATTTATGTTTTTTTGGTGGGTTTTAGCTTTTAGGCTGAGGTTTATAATTTTTTTTTGGGCTAAAATGGTTGTGAATGAGGTTTTCTTGCAGTGACTGCTGTGGAAAGTGGAGTGAAGGCTCTGCAGGTTTTGGGGCTGGACGAGGAGAAAAGCTCTGATCATGGATTTGATGTAAGATAAAAAAAAAATTATATAAAATGGAATAATCTCTTTTGTTCTCTGTTTTGGTGCTTTTGGTTTTTGTTGTTTTGATGCCCTTTTGTTTTCTTGTTTCTTTGTGCTGGTTTTAGTGTGGTGGCTTTGGGTTTTTAGTCAACCGATGATGATCCCTTTTCTTGTTTTAGCTTGTAAATCTTAAATTAATCATTACAATATAAATAAAAAAACCCCTTGTATTCTTTTTTTTTTAAATTATTTTGGTTTGGGTCTAGGGAGCAGTTCAAAAATAGAATCTTCTTTTGCTATTTTTTTCCCCCTAATCTTATTTTATTTTTTTGTATCTTCTTTTAGTAGAACACATTTCTTTATGAGTACTGTTTGAATTTATTGTTTAAGGAGTTTTTGTTATGGTAATATCTGTTTAATGTTGGTTACAGGGCTTGATGGTGAATCTGGTGATCACTGACTATTCCATGCCTGGAATGACTGGGTTTGAGCTTCTCCAGCAGATCAAGGTTGGTGTTTTTCATTTTTATTTTTCCTGTTTTTTTGGGTTGTTTTGTGTGTGTAAATGGAAAATGCTGAATAAATCTAACATTAGTTTACTACCTCTTTTTCAATTTTTTTTTTTTTTTTTTCCTTATTGATGGTGTTTTTATTGTTTATCCTGTTTTGGCAGGGCTCGGCCAAGCTGAAGGACATTCCGGTGGCGATCATGTCGTCCGAGAATGTTGCTGCTCGTATCGAAAGGTATTTTGCCTCGTGACTTTAGTTTCTCATTTTTGTTAATGTCATCTGTGATGGATAAATTAGCTTACACTTTAACATTCTTGAAAATTACTACCAAAAATAAGCATTACAGTGATTACAAAATCTTGATACTTGAACATGGAGCTGAGTTTTCTTGCTAGTATTGATATGTATTTTCTTTTTGGGCTTAATTTCTCATTTTTGCTATGTCATTTGTGCTAGATAAATGAACTTACACTTGGAACATTCTTGAAATCGCCACAAAAAATTAAGCATTACACTGATTACAATATCTTGATATTTGAACTGTTGAACATGAAGCTGAGTTTTCTTGCTAGTACTTGTTCATCCTCAAATATGCTTTTAAAGTTCTATCCATACAAATTAGCCAATCGACTCGTGTAATAAATACGCTTCTCGATTTTTTTTTTCAGCTGTCTGCAAGAAGGGGCTGAAGAATTCCTCTTGAAGCCCGTCAAGCTCCCGGACGTGCAGAGGCTCCGCGACGTCATTCTGAGAGGCGACGCCAAAAAGGGGAAGGCAAAAACGGGAGACGAGCCACCAAAACAGCCGGCACTCAACTCTGATACTCCAGTGGGGGCCACAGAAGCACCTGCTGCCGCCAGCTCAGAGGAGCCCCCGACTTCCCCCAGCTCGGGCCCACCGGTCGAGCCACCATCCCAGCTTGCTGCCAAGAGCCCGAGTTTGGCAGCTGCCTCGGACTGAGTTTGACTTCGACTCAACCCGACCCGACTTGCATTGACCTAAGCCTTAACTATGCCTAGACAATAAATTAGTAGTATTTAGCAACTTTGCTAGTTTTTGAGACTTTAGCCTATTGTTAGTATGATCTTTTTGGGCTATTTGTCGGTTGTTTTCGTGCTCGACTTAGTGTTTTTCCGAGATCCCAACTTTGCTATGGAATTATTAGAACTCGGTCGAAAAAAATTATCTATCCGGTGCGGTACGGTACATAGTAGCAGTACTATTTTCGGTATGGGATATTATATATGGCTCCATTTGCTAGTTATATCAGCTGGTTTGTACGGCTGTGTTTGAGGAATATGTTTTGTCTGGAATTTAACTTGCCAAATAATATCATGATTAGATGGAACATAGTATATATTTTGTAGCTTTTCATTGATACTAACAAGTTCAATAAAACATGACTCGAGTTCGTGCTCGAGCCGAGCTTTGACTCGAGCACTCGCGAGAGGCTCGCGAGCCGCTCGGTTCGTTCGCAGCCCTAGTTGTAACCTAGTATTTATGTTTTTATTAAAGCATATAATTTCAATTCTTTGTCTAGTCTAGACACAATCAACTAGATTCTTCACAATTTAAGTGACAAGATGGGAAGAGAAGAGTGGAGGCCCTTGATTCTTGAAATTTACCTCGATAAGAGCCAAAGGTGAATAAAAATCCAACCAACCAAAGTAAATTCACATTTAATTGAATGGGTTTTCAATATGCCTATTTTAGTGAAAGAATACGAGCATAGGACAATGTTATGTCTAGGCCAATAATCCAATATGTGACTCATTCACCCACATATACAGCTAGCTCACACATTTTATAAATGTACAAGCACATAACATGGTATTTTCTTGGTCATAAATGCCACATTGTTAAGCTTTACATGTGCATGTCATAAATTTTTGAACAAAAGTAAAAGAAAAAAAAAAATGTATATTCATATAATTGAAATTCTATATTTTTATTTATTATGTTGATTTTCTCATGACGTTGTTTAAGTATAAAAATACGCATCCTTTATTGAAAATGTGTTATTAGCCAAAGGGAAGATGTTATGGTCCCATTACGGAATCATTTCGTCAGAATTTGGTAAGCGTTAGATCAACTATCTCTAACGGTTACATAATTATTTAACGGTTATAAATCTCGACAGAATAGTTCCTTAACGGGACCTGAGCATTTTCCCTACTCTATTGCCTAACAAGATTCTTACTTAGTAATATTAAGAACAACCAATAATAATGCTTTGAGTGCCAAATTGTCCCTTATTTTTTTTTTATTATTATTCCATTTTAAGTAAACCATCATTAAAATCCACAACAAATCAACATACGAAGGAATAACTTAAGTAATGAGATTACGTGGAAATTAGTGAGATTTGAAAAGCCTAAATAATGTCTCCTTACACGTTAGGCCTATTGGCCGAATCACATTAATCAAACTTTTCATTTGACCCGACTTGACTTGATTTGTGATTTAAGCTTAGTGGCCATGATTAATTAGCCTTATTGGCCTTAACAAATTGTATGTGAGGTTGATGAGAGTGATTGGATAAATGGGTCGGGCTATTTAAGTTTATTCGGACCGGATTCATTGTTATTTTTTCTTTAATAAGGAATTTAACATTCCTTGGGAATTTGAATAGGTCCTGTTTTTACTTTGGTAAAATCTGCACAGGCTATTGACAATGGCCATTTCTTTCACCCGTGGTGTTTGATTGAGGGGATTTTTTTTGTGGAACTTTATCAGGCCACACTTCATCATTATTTGAGGAATCATTTAAACTTTTTCCTTCTTATGCCAAGCATTTGTTGGGGTTTAATCAAGGAACTAGTATTAGTACCCATGTACAACATGGGTGTTGTGTGTAAAGTTATTTATGTCTAATACCAAACCTAACTCCAAAGCAAAAATAACATAAAAACAACATCACAAAGCATAGATTTTCGCCATGTCAGCATCCGAAGCGTGAGAATCTGCCACCTAGGCTCAACACGTTTTGAATTAATATATAGGGAGGGATACGAATGATATGCAATAAATTGACATGTGATCTGCATCATATTCTTGAAGAATATATATAGTATGTCTCACTACTATGAATAATTGTTATTCGTGACAGACACATGGATAATGTGGAGAGTATTGGTATATCCTAATACCAGTGAGTGGAATGGTGTAATAGTTTTTTTAACTTGAGGTCAATACACAATTCGTGTATAGAGTGATTTACCTAGACTTAGTCCAATGCTTACACTACTTATGGGGTAGATATGGACTTGTGTTGGGTTGATTACGATATACATGGAATTGGTAGTTGAGTCAAAATAGAATTCATTCCTCGAATATAGTTTCGAGATAATACTCATTTTCTCTATACTGTGTTGATAAAGTCATTGGTCAATGCACGTGATTATATTTGAAATTATGTTCAAATGTAATTGATTAAAGTCAAACAATAAGATGAGATAAAATAATCTGTTTGGATAGACACACTTTCAAGTTCTAAGCTTAATCGAGTGGTTCGTGAATGAAGGGACCGTATCACAACTAAGTTCTACTCTAAAGGTTTGTTTGTTTTGTCCATGTAAATATACTTCATATTTTGAGTTCATCACTTGTCGCGAGTTTCGAAAGGATCATAAATTAGATTTATGTCAATTTATAAAGGTCTATAGGGTCACCAAATATGCAATCAGTTTTCCAACTAAGAATAAATCGAGAGTGTCAAATATCCAATTAGACTGGGATATTTATTTATGAGTAATGAGATTATTTCTATTTGATACAATTTTGTTGTGGATGTATGATTAGGTATTGTAATAATGTCAATTAACATTTGATTCGTCAATGAACAATATAAATTGAAAAATACAATTTTTTGTATAAGTCAACTCAATAGGTAGACGGGTCCACACGTTATAATCTTTGAACAATTAGTTTTTTTTGTTCGTTGTTTTTTAAAATATAATACTTGGTGATACAACCATCTATATCAACTCGATAAACAACTTAAGGCTCTCATGTACAGTTTAGAGTTGCGGAGTCAGGAAGTCAATATCGAGCTAATTTTCCATGAAAAGTGTTCGAGTTTGGGTTTTCGGATAACATGATCATGCTTGATCTATAAGGGAACAAAGCTATTTTAGGTCGAGTTGTCTAACCAAGGAGAAACCAAGAGCATATAAAAGGATACATAAGGTAGTCAGGACATGGATGAATTATACGGAGACATGGGAAGAAGATTTTCGATATCTTCGGGATATTTTTCTAGGCCTAGAAAGATCTTGTAAATCTAGAAGAACTTGAAGAAGAGATGACCTATACAATATAAATAGATCTTCTCAAGATATGAAAAAGGGGATATGAGTTCTTTCAATATTTAGTGCGTATAAATTATTTTGAGCATTGGAGTGCTAACGCTGGAAATTCCTTCGGACACTTTTGTCGGTCACTAAATTTTGATTTGGCAACAAGAACCCCGTTTGTACGTTGTGGAACGCATGACTGCGTTTAAAAGTATGTATATTTGTTAAAAGAGTACAATTGTTAAACTATTAGAGTCGTTTAACAAAAAGTCTAAATTTACAAAATATCTCACCTTATTCCCTCCTCCCAACCGATACTTTTAAATGAAAATCTTTACTTTCAAATATATATAATAAATTTAAGAGCTTTTTTTTTTTTTTTTTTTTTTTAACATTGTCTGGATGATGTACTAAATTAATTATTGAAAAACATATGATAAACATACATTGATTTGTTTATATATGGTCACTAAGATCAACAATCTTAATATTATGAACAAAAAAACTTGATAAACTAATTGGCAAACAGTTTGGACTGTAATAAAAAGTTCAAAATTTTTTGTGCAACAAAAAAATCGATAGACTATAAGTGACAAGTTAGTTATGACAAAGAGTATTACTTCTAACTTTAAATGGTCAAGCGAGAAAAAACCTATAAAGAAAAAGGAATGGCCGCCGTCCCACATCTATCCAATTTGTGCTTCTCTAAAGGCTCAATGGAGACGGCAGCGCGTAGCAACCAACCATCGATGGCTTCTTCACTACTTGTGGCCCGTACGATTCGCCGGAAAGCGTTCCCCGGCTGTCGGATTATTGGGAAATGGAAGCCCTTACATTGCCCTCCGATGAGCACTGGCGGCCGGACGGCGCAAACTCCACCCTCATCTTCCCCGATATATCCTTGGCTGATGCTCCCCCCCGTCTTGGAATCCGATTCTACCACCGCGGCTTACAAATTCTACAGCCTGGGCGAGAAGAGGGTCGTAACCCTAACCTGCGAAGGGGCGGCTCGAGAAGTAACCGCCAGCGGCGATGTCATGTTCTTCACGGGCTCTTCCCACGGCTGGGTCGGGATTTGGAACCCTCACACCCACGATATTTTACTCTACAACCCCATATCCCGCCGCCACATAAAGCTTCCTCCATATAACGAGATCCCCAATTACAACCACAACCTGGATATAGACTCGGTTGGCGTGGAGAAGATCATCCTCTCCTCCTCCCCGGACGACGAGGCCTGCAGGGCCGTGATTATCTACAAGCTGCGCGGAATGATGGCCTTCTGCTGCCCGGCCCGGCCCAATGCCACATGGGCTCCAATGGGTGACCCGTTTGCCCCGGACGACGGGGTGAATCCGTATGGCTGCTACCGTGACTGCGTCTACTCCCCAGGCCACGGGCTCTTCTTTGCCTTCACAAAATGCGATACCTTGGAGTGTTGGGACCTGCAGGACCCGTGTTCCCCTACTTCAATTAGGGTTGCTGATTATTTGAGTCTGCGCGGGTCTCCTCAGTGGGAGCCCAAGTCCACGACCCGGCTGGTGGTCATGGGCCGGGACATCCTCTTTGTGACTCAACACACGACTGAAGTGTTGGACTTGGAGGGCCTGTGTGGGGTTGATTGTAGGGACTACGGAGAGGATTATAAGCCGTTGCCCTACTGGGTGACTATTGATTTGGATGTGGATAGATATGACCCGGAATGTGGGGATGTGGTGAGGCTCTCCTCGCTCGGGAATTGGGCTCTTTTCGTGGGGCACTGCAGCCATGCTGTTGCGTTGCCTGTGGCCCAGTGGCCGGGGCTCAGGCCCAACACCATTTACTTCACGGATTTGGAAGGCACCGAGGTGTTTAAGAATGTTAAACTGATCAACGGAAACGACATTGGCATTTTTGATTACGAGAAGAAGACAGTGTCACCGTGCTATTATCCAGTCGAGGTCCGGAGACTCAAGAAGATTTTCCCGACGCCTATGTGGTTCTTCCCCAACCTCGCCTCTAACTGATAGACGCTACCTATCTATGGGTTCGTATTTGTTTGGGAATTTTAAAGACTTTAAGATTTTAGAGTATTATTTAACTTGGACTTTTTGAAGACATTTAATGTCTCAGTGCATTTGAGATTTTTAAAAGTCTTAAAAAGTCTAGAGTATTTTTAACTTATTTGAGATTGAGATTGAGATTTGTTACAACCTTTTTAAAAAAAAAAAAAAAAAAAACTTTAAATGGTCAAAATTTTATACGACTTAATCTAGCAAAGTACGAGTGTTGTTAGGCAGTCATACTTTTTTGATACATATTAATAATTTCAAACAATTTCGAACAAAAAATGTCACTAAAAAAATAATAAAAAATACTATTTTTGAATAATTATTTATTATTGTTTAAAAAAAATATCCCACAATTTACCCAAAAATTTATATTTTTGTGAATCTAACTTGTTGAGTGAAGATGACAATATGGCACACGAATTAAAAAAAAACGAGAAAAGTACACAAGATTTACGTGGTTCGGTAATGTGCCTACGTCCACGGCGGCTGAGGGATCTTTTATTATTCTCAATCATATCAAATACATCAATACACCATGTATTTATACTAAAACCCTACAAGGTATAAATTTACTTAAATACCCTGTACCGCGACCGAGTGAAGTGAGCGGAGTGGAGCGAGTAGGCATCAGCCTGCCCTGTCAATATATGAGCCATACCAACATAACTTTATGAAGTTTCATAGAGTGGGTGTCCAATACATCAACAAAAAGGACAAAATGTCAATAAAATCCCACCAATTGTAGATAAAGTTTGATTCATTTGTATTGGGTTTTCAGTACCTATAATAGTGAAATAATAAAAGAGCAAGGACAATCTTTTGTCCATATACTCACGAGTCTCACAAATGGTGTACAACCAATAAAATAAAACAGCTTAAAGCATAGTCTATTTTTGGAAATTGATGGGAAATTCCAATCTTATTGTGTCCAATAGAATCTAAAGTCCTTCAAGTTTTTGAATGATTACAGCTATTTTTTGTGACCAAACAAGATTTAGTGTGTTTCTTTAGCCCTTTATTAGTGGATCATTATTCATTAGTTCAATACCATGAGCATAAGGTCACTTCTTCTATTTTTTTTTTATTTTTTATTTTTTAAATCCGCCATTTAAGATGATTTGATCGATTCTCATGTTTTAATTGTTCTGAAATTTATGATTGAACAAAATAATAATAAAAATAATATATAGATATATCCCTAAAATCAACGTACAAAGTATATTATGAGAATATGTTGGATTATATGATCGATAGAGAAAAATGAAAGAAGAACTCAGGAGAAAAAGAACAACGACGATTAATTTCTGCACAGTGAGAGAAAAGTGAAAAGTGTGTGCAAGGTGAAGGGTGTAAACCCTTTTATACTTAGGGTTACAGAGGACATAAAAGTAAAATTACATAGGATCCTATAGTTGCTATTTTATAAAACAGCAACTTTACAATGCTTTCTAATGTTTAAACTAAAACATCTATATTTACAATAATAATCATAATATTAACATCCCCCGCAAGCTTAGCATGAATATTATGCATGTTAAGCTTGGAGACTAAGAATGAGAAAGCAGGGCCTGGAAGTGGTTTAGTGAGGACATCTGAAATCTGATCTGAGGAATTGATGTGCTGCAGCTTGATGATCCCTTGAGTGACTTTTTCTCTTATCAAGTGACAATCTATCTGAATATGTTTAGTACGCTCGTGGAAAACAGGGTTAGTAGCAATTGCTATGGCAGATTTACTATCAGAAAACAGCAAAACAGGTTCATTATGAGGTAATGCAAAATCATCAAATAGATATAACAACCACTGTATTTCACAAGCTGTGGAAGCAAGTGCTCTGTACTCAGCCTCAGCTGAGGATCTGCTTACAGTGGATTGTTTCTTAGATTTCCAAGAAATTAAGGAGTTACCCAAAAAAATAGAAAAACCTGTAATGCTCTTTCTTGTGTCAACACATGATGCCCAATCACTATCACAATATGCATTTAAACATAAATCAGAATTTCTTGAAAAAAGGATACCCTTACCTACTGTCCCCTTGATGTATCTCAGAACTCTATGGGCAGCAGACATGTGTTGTTCAGTTGGTTTGGACAAAAACTGACTTAGTGTTTGAACACTATAGGATATGTCAGGCCTGGAAATGGTTAGGTATAACAGTTTGCCAACTAATTTTCTATAAGCAGTTGGATCTGTGAGTTTATCATTTTCAGAACAGGATTTTAATTTTGAATTGGAATCCATGGGTGTGTTGGCTGGTTTGCACCCTAGAAAGCCTGTTTCAGTTAAAATATCCAAGGCATACTTTCTTTGGCACATGTTGATCCCCTGTCTTGAGTGAGCAAACTCTAGACCTAAAATATACTTTAAAGGACCAAGGTCTTTAATAGTAAAACAGAGATCAAGATGGCTTTTGATTTTAGAAATGAGATGCAAGTCATTGCCAGTGACTATGATATCATCCACATAAACTAAAAGTGCAGTAAATGAAGAATCAGAATGCATAATGAACAATGAGCTGTCAGCTGTTGATTGAGTGAAACCATAAGTAAGAAGGCATTGAGTTAGTTTATGGAACCACTGTCTAGAAGCTTGTTTTAAGCCATAAAGGCTTTTAACAAGCTTGCAGACTCTATTATCATTTTGATTACAATATCCAGGAGGTGGTTTCATATAAACTTCCTCTTCAAGATCACCATGAAGGAATGCATTATTAACATCAAGTTGATGGATGTTCCAGTTTTTAATGGATGCAAGTGCAACTAAGAATCTGACAGTTGTGATTTTAGCAACAGGTGAAAATATTTCAAAATAATCTATGCCTTCTTCTTGGGTATAGCCTTTAGCTACAAGTCTAGCTTTGTATCTCTCTATAGAACCATCTGACTTATATTTAATTTTGAAGACCCATTTACACCCTATGCAATGTTTGTCCTTTGGTAAGTCAGTGAGGACCCAAGTGTTTGTTTGTTCTAAAGCATCAAGCTCTTTTCTCATTGCTGCTTGCCAAGCAGGATCCTTGGCAGCAGTTGAGTAGGACTTGGGTTCAGAATGCAAAGAAATGGATGCAGCATAGCAATGATGTGATGCAGACAACAACTCAGTTGATAAATGGGATGCAATAGGATGTTTTGATGTTCCAGTTGTGCTGAGAGAAGAAACTGAATGTGAACTGGAATTGGGTAAAGAATGTTGGTATATATCTAAGTATGCAGGTGGTTTAATTGTTCTCTGTGATTTTCTTCTTGGAGGAGAATGTGATGGGGGAATATGTTGATTTACTTGAGGGGATATGGTAAGTGTGGGAGTAATTTGAGGTGATGAGGGAGGGGAGTTGATGGTGATGGGGTTTGGAGAAGCAGAGGTAGTAGATGTAGTAGATGGTTCAGTATGGGAGGTGCATTTATCACTGAAAACAAAAGAGTCAGGTATGGGGAATAAGAAATCAGAGTGAGAGGATTCAGTAGTTGGTAAGGTATAGGGTAATACAGTTTCATAAAAATGCACATTTCTGGAAATTACTGTTTTCTTGGTTTGGAGGTTGTAAAGTTTATAGCCTTTAAAACCTATAGGGTAACCAAGAAGTATGCATTTATGAGCTCTAGAATCAAATTTACCTCTGTTAGCAGTGATGGATGCAGCATAACACAAACAGCCTATAACTTTGAGATGATTGTAAGTAGGTTGTTTGTTATAAAGAATCTCAAAAGGAGATTTATTTTGAAGAATGGCAGATGGTACTCTATTTATAATGTGAGCAGCAGCCATAATGCAATCAACCCAAAAATGAAGAGGTAATTGAGCATGAAATAAAATGGCCCTAGCTACTTGAAGAAGATGTTGATGCTTTCTTTCCACCCTACCATTTTGTTGTGGAGTTTCAATGCAAGTGGTTTGGTGGATTATACCTTTTTCTGTGTAAAAATCATGCAAGAAAAACTATGTGCCATTGTCAGTTCTAACAATTTTTATCTTCTTTTCAAATTGAGTGTGAATCATATTGTAAAAGTGAAGAAGACTTTGTTTGGTATCAGATTTGTGTTTGAGGGGGTATATCCAGGTGGTTCTGCTAAAGTCATCAACTATAGTCAGAAAAAACCTATACCCTTCATGAGAAATGACACTAAATGGTCCCCAAACATCACAATGTATAATTTCAAAAGCAGATGTGGCTTGGGACAAACTGACAGAAAATGGTAATTTCTTTTGTTTTGCAAAGTGACATACATCACATGGAAATGAATGCATATCTTTACACATAGATGTATTGATGGGTAACTGAGACAGCTTATTGTATGACAAATGACCAAGTCTGTTATGCCACAATACATTGTTCATACTATCATGCTTTACAGGTAAAGGAAATGATACAGATAAATTGCAATCAGAATTAACATTTGCAGCTATAAGAGTATTATCAGGAGACTCAGCAATGGTTAGATGATAGAGTCCATCTTTAAGTTCAGCAGAACCAATCATTTTGTGTGTTGTCAAGTCCTGTAAGATGCAATGTGATGACAGGAATTTGACCATACAGTTGTTGGTTGAAGCTAATTTAGAAACAGATATGAGATTGAAATGAAAGCTAGGCACATAGAATGCATTTTGCAATAATAATGATGATGATAAATGAACATCTCCTATGAAACAGGCTGGTGTCACAGCACCATTAGGCATATTGATGTTAACATTATTTATAGATTTCAATGTTTGAAAAAAAGACTTGTTGCAGATCATGTGATCGGTTGCACCGGTATCCAATATCCATGTATTTGCAGTTAAATTTCTAGAAGCTACACATGAAATAGGAGCAGGGATACCTGATGAGACTTGATATGCAGTAGCCACAGTAGGGTTTGATATAGGTTCTGTGAGAGCTTTTGATTCCTGAGACTTTTTGAATGCTAAAAACTCATGAAGTAACTCATTAGTCATGGAATATGCATCAGTAGAGTTGTTAGCATTCATATCAGATGGTGCAGCAGATGTAGTAGCATGTAACATGTTGGCAGAAGGCTTGTGTTGAGGGTGAATTCTGGGACCCCTTGGACCAACCCAGTCAGGTGGATAGCCAATTATTTGGTAGCACTTTTCAGATGGGTGAGGATAACCACAATGTGAGCATTTTGCTCTAGGCTTTTTGTCTTTGGACTGAGGTGGTTTCTGTGTTTTGAGGAGGTTGGGATATATCTTAGCCAACATAGCCATGGGATCAGTGGGTTGAATGGTGTTGTGAAGTGATCTCTGAGATTCTTCTTGAAGTAAGAGGGAGTAAATTTTTGTGAGGGTGGGGAGAGGTGTTGAAAGAAGGAAGTGGCTTCTGAGGGTTGCATAGGACTCATTGAGACCAATCAGAAATTTCATAACACAGTCATTTTGTTGACTTTCAGCCATGGACTCAAAAATGTTACATGTACAAGAAACGAAAGCACCACAATTACATTGAAAAATTGGTCTGTATGTCATGTACTCATCCCAGAGACCTTTGAAAGCATTATAGTACTGTGTTATGGAAAGAGAACCCTGAGACATTGTACTAAGTGATTTTTCTATCTGAAAAACCCGAGGACCAGTACTCATTGCATATCTATTCTTAATCTCATCCCAGACCTCTTTAGAAGATGTGAAAAACAGCAGTGACTGTCTGATTTCTTTAGAAACTGAATTTAAAATCCATGACAGTACTAAGTTGTTAGCCCTGACCCAAGCAACATGCAAATTAGGATTCGTAGTAGGAGGAGACAGAAGTGTACCATCAATGAACCCTAACTTGTTTTTCACGCTCAAGGCCATGGATATAGCGCGCGACCAGGACACGTAATTGTCACCGTTGAAGGACTCGGTGACGATGAGAGCACCGGGATTGTCGCTCGCGTGCAGGAAGAATGGAGATGACGGATCGTCTGTCGGATTCTGAAACGCAGCCATGGATTCTGAACCGAGACTAGTAGATCGATGATGGAGAATGCAAAATAGTATATAATCGGGCCTCAGAGGTCGAAGAACCCTAGATCGAGAGTCGAATTTTCAGATATGGAAAACCCTAGATCGATTGAATTCTCAGATATGGAGAATCAATCGCAACAACAGAAAAAAAATGAGAGATTCAGCGTGCGGAAGCGAGAATCGGTAAACTGGCGAATGATACCATGTTGGATTATATGATCGATAGAGAAAAATGAAAGAAGAACTCAGGAGAAAAAGAACAACGACGATTAATTTCTTCACAGTGAGAGAAAAGTGAAAAGTGTGTGCAAGGTGAAGGGTGTAGACCCTTTTATACTTAGGGTTACAGAGGACATAAAAGTAAAATTACATAGGATCCTATAGTTGCTATTTTATAAAACAGCAACTTTACAATGCTTTCTAATGTTTAAACTAAAACATCTATATTTACAATAATAATCATAATATTAACAGAATAGATCGATAATCAATAGTAAAATCTTGCCTCGTGTGAAGTGTCTACTCATACCAACATATACTAAAACGACGTCTTGGATGTAAATGAATCGAGCAACTCGTGAGTGATTGACCCAAAATTAGGCACTGATACATTAATCAAATGTAATATTATTTGTTAGCTTATTTATTATATAATAACTATTATACGATTTTGTGAACAAGCACAAATGCAAATAAAATTTTATATGTTATATGTTTGTGTATGTAATATTTGAAATCATAAGTTAGATAATGAGCATACTACATTTTATGAATTTTATCATTTGTTAAAAAAAAATATAGATATAAATTAATAAATTACATTAATCTATATATTGGTTGCAATATAGTGATTTGTTGCAATCTTACTTGATTATGATCAATAATTAGATAAAATAATATTAAAACTATTATTATAGAATTGTGCACAAAATTTAAGGAATTTGGTTATGCCGTAAAAAAAGTAATCTATTAATATATAATAAGAATTAACATAATTCACTTTTAGAATGTCTTTCCCGCCAAAAATTTTAATTACACACTAAATATGGTAATTTTAGAATCTATTTTAAATAAAAAAATATTAATTACATTATTATAGATTCCTATTAAAATGGAATCTAGATTGTATTTAAATATTCCGTTAGATATATTCCGTTATAACATATTTGTTAGCGGATTTAATGGTGCATGCAATATTCTGTTAGCATATTTATAGCTATTTATTTTATAATGCCAATTTGTTTACACTCAAATTATCTTAATTTATCATGATCCACTTTTTATGGTAGATGTTGGGTATTTTATCTTCATATCAACATATTTTAAAAATCAGTGATATTGTCAAATCATTTTTATTTAGATTCTTGGATCCTTTGTTGTTGCATACGCTTTCAACTAATTTAAAATCAAACCTTTTCATAAAATCTCGGTTTTTATGAAAATGATTTTCTCGACTAATATTTTTTATATCTATCAAATTTTATAAGATTACTTAATATAAATAAAAATCGTTTTATCAAATCATTTTATAAAATCACGGTTTGTATGGAAATAATTTTGTTGAGTGTAATTTTTTCTATCTATCTGATTTTATAAATTATTGATTAAAAATTGAAATCACATTTTACAAATGGGCAATATTTATTTTTTATTTTTATTTGCAAACAAACTTTAAATCATCAATGGTATTAGACATGTTATATTCACAATTTGAAATTTTATAGTTTTTTTTAATAAAAATAGGTTATAAAAGTGCAATATAAACAACTACAACATTCTCAGTCTTTTCAATAAAAAATGTAATAAACAGCGTGATAACAAAAAATCTCAATTTTGATGATACACAATTAACATTCACGTGAAAAAAATATACAATATGAATAAAAATCACCATTAGCGTTCAATGGTATTAGATATGTTATATTCACAATTTGAAATTTTATATTTTTTTTAATATAAAAATAAGATATACGTGCAATATAAATAACTACAACATTCTCAGTTTTTCCAATAAAAAACATAATAAATAGCGCGTGAAAATAATACACAATCTTGATGATACACAATTAGCATTCACGTGAAAAAATACAATATGAATAAAAATCATCATAAGCGTTGAATGTAATTTTATTCCACATTATTTGTTGTTAAAACGATTAGTATGCTTATAAGTATCACATCAACCCCACACAAAAAATCACCATTGACGAACATACGAGTAATTAGTGAATCTATAATAAGTGCCAAACAAAAAATAGATCAACCTTTCGGTCTTATCGAGGAAGTTGACGGACCAAAGAGAGTTATGTTGCAACTTCGAGTGGTTCGCATGTTTGAGAGTAAATTTCGTAATTCTTATCATAACATCATAGAAATTATTTTTCATAATACTGAGGTATAATATTGCTTATTGTTTCTTTTATCTTTTCACTTTCATTTCGTTATTTCTTTGTGGAGACTTCTGACAAATACTTCCAGTCATTTCAAAGGAGAATTGTTAGGATATTGTGAATGCAACTATTAATGCTTCCACCATTTCGAGGGATTGTACTGTGTTGTGACTTTCAAAAAACATGCGTCTTCAGAACATTTCTGATTCGGACGAGTATGACAAGATAGCAACGTTTACTGATTGGATTGTTAGCATTGGAGATGGGCCTGTAGGATGATCAAACGATGGTTTACCTACATTAACATTCTAGATGTTACAAGACTGGAATCCTTCGATGATCCAATTGCTACAATCGTGAAAAGTACCTATCCAATGTTCAAGAATACAACTGACAATTCAAGATATTTGAATGATAGTGCTCTATTAGCGCCTACTTTGGAGGTCGTTGAATCTATAAATTAATACATGTCGGAGATGAATTCTGATGAAGGTCGTATGTATTTGTGCTCTGACATTATGTGGAAGTCCCACTCGAATAATGACTTTTTTGTTTTGGGCAAAATCTCCACACTTCCGAGTTCTTGAATAGCATCAAGTTTTCAGGAACACCGAACCATGAATTTCATTCGAAAATTGGAACTTCAATCATGTTATTAAGGAACGTGGACCATTCTATGGGACTGTGCAATGGAACACGCTTGGTTGTTACCAAGTTCTCTACTCATGTGCTTGAATGTAAGATATTGACTGCAGATCATGAAGGTGAGAATGTGTTGATTCCTCGAATGAATATGATACCTTCCGATGTTAGGGTTCCGTTTACGTTCCAGCTTAGGCAGTTCCCCCTTATGATTTTGTATGTCATGACCATAAACAAGGGTCGGGGTCGTATATTTTTTTCATTTTGGCATGCTCTTAAAAAAATTGATATTTAGTCATGGCCAGTTATATACTATTATTTTGTGTGTAACTAATATGAAGACGTTGAAAGTATTAGTTTGTGAGGACGATGAGTTGCCCGACAATCAAACTAATAATGTTGTGTATAAGGAGGTTTTTAATAATGAATATTTTTTTATGACAATTTTTTTATGATTACTTGATAAATGCTCTACGTATTATAACTTATTGATTAATAACCTTTAATTTATAACCTTTACCAAAATAAATATTTTTCGTGCATCGCACGTGTTACGTTCTAGTTATAATAAGACACTTGCTTAATGAATTGAAAAAATTAGTACAAATAAATAGTTTACAAAAATTTTAGAATAGAATACTATTAATATGTCTATGATTAGTTAGTATTATGTAACAAAATAAATAAAAATATAATTAATTAAATAATTCAAAATGTAAAATAAATTTTTTCTAACAAATATATATATATGTAATTTATAATATTTTATTATTTATTTTTATGTATGTGCACTATTAGTTAAATATAATAACATCTAGACATGGCTAGTCAACGGCCTGGCCCGACGGGCCTCTCATAGGTAACCCTTGATCGGCCCGCTAAAAACCAAGCGTCGGGTTCGTCGAATCGGTCCGGACCCAGAAACGACCCGTAAGCCACGGTGTCGATTTTCAGAACCGGCAAACTGTCACTGGCAGAATAAATCGAATAGTACGGAGGTACGTATATGATATCTTGTCCCTGGCAACAACCGCGAGTTTTAGCGCTAGCGCACGTGATTTTAATATTTTATACAACCGCTGGATATAATTATGCGCCTTAATAACGAACAAATGATTAGATTAGTCTCTGGATAGAGCTTCTAATCCAGTTTTATTTTATTTTATTCTTTCGCTAATTTCCTGACCGCAAACATTGCAGCCGATCAGTTCATTCCTTTATCGTCTTGAGCTGCGTTTGTATTCATGGACCGGATAAAATTAGGAATCGCTTGGATAGCATTTCTTTTATGGTAAAAGAGTTCGAAAAAAAATCGTATCTTTATCATGCGTTTTAGGGATTAAATTTGCCGATGAGTAGAGTTAATGCTGATTTTGTGAACAAGGGTTTTCGTAGAATCTTGGAATTTCAGTAGATTGTGTAATTTAAAGCAGGGAAAGTAGAGTTGCAGGTCTCATGGGGGCCAATCATAGGGAACAAAAGCTTCCTTATAGCTGAAAAGCCTATTGATTTATATGGTAGTGTTAGCTGTTTCTGAGGTATTTTTTCTTGCCCCTTTTTGCTAAACCTAGAAATGTGGCTAAAAGATCCGTTTTTTGATTCGATTTATGTTTGTGATCTTGAATTGGGTTTTCTTTTTTCCTTTTTCTTATGAATACTATGTATGACTGATTAGTGTTTACTCGTCCTGGTCGTTAAAATTTATCAAAAGCTAAGATATTTGCAAAAAAATAGGTAAAAAAAAAAAAAACAGAGAAATTTGTATTCGTTGGCTTTCTTCAATTGAACTAGGAAATGGTGTGATTTTGGTTCATAAATATTGTATTTATCTTCGAATGGGAAAGCTATATAGTGTGCACTAGATGTTTGAGATAATGCTAATGTAAATAATGACCTGATCTTGCTGCTATTTTTCATTCACTGGGCTAAAAGAGGGTCTTGTTTCTTTTTTATAATGCTAGTATCACAATGGTTTCGTGCAATTGTGTCCTTTCTTCGCGCAATGTTTCGGCTAGGTATGTATGCTGACATCAAGTTACAACGCCATAGTGTTTTCTTGATGATACAAAAGTGATAAGCCTGATACAGGTCATGTTTGTGATACTGATGTTTTGATCAAACAGTAGTTAATATCTTCAATAGTGAACAACCACAAATAATAATTTCTTGAAGAACTGATTGTTGCAGTATTGCTGTTTGTTTATTGCACCTTTTGTTTAATTTCTTTGTTTAGATTTTGTTTAAATCTCCTGGTTACTTTATCTTTCATGATTGGAGAAGTTGATTTATATTAATGACCTATTGTTCCTCTGTCAGGAAGGAAAAAGAACATTTAATAAAGAGGTATTATCTTTTAATTAATATGTGGCCTGATTTACAATTAGTGTGTATTAGTTTCTGGAATACTTCATCCTTTTTCTCTCACAATGTTCCTTCGTGGTATGTCTATCATCATCCTATATCTTGTTATATCAGTTGAATGTTAATTCAGATATGCATTATCTTTCATTTGTGCAAGCTTAGATGATATTTTTGGATGCTATCATGATGGAGAACAAACCCGAATGCCACGATCAAGTGAGAAAATGCTCATCAATAATCCCGACACGTTTAATTGATGATATCATAAACTCAGTCTGTGATTAAGGTTATTTTATGAGCAAGTCTCGGTAAGCTGACACGCATTACAATTTGTGCAATCATACAATTAAGTTCTTGTGTACGAGCCACGAGGACCAGTAGAATTCTTGACTGCTTACTCACTCTTTGATTCATGAGCATCTTCTTATTTTCCAAATGCTGTCGTTTGCCTTTCTTAATTTTTAGACGATCATTTTGGCAATAGAGCATGTCTGACATTTTCGTTTTTCTCCCTTTTAGCTTCTCTCCATTTGGGGCTCAGTTTTGCCGTTTTCTTCTTACTTGAGTTCTTGGTATCAAACCCGAAAATTGCTCTTGCTCGTAAAGGCCAGAAGGTCGTAGCCCGTCATGGAATCGTGGCTACTGATGAAACAGAATGCTCTAAAATCGGACGCGATATACTTCAACGAGGAGGCCATGCCGTTGATGCGGCTGTGGGGGCCACACTCTGCCTGGGGGTCGTCAGCCCATCCTTCAGTGGTCTTGGTGGAGGAGGGTTTATGCTGGTCAGGTCATCTAATGGCGAAGCAAAAGTGTTCGACATGAGAGAAATAACACCCGGACGAGCTTCCAAGGTACATTTATTGACCAACATCTTCTCTCTCTCTCTCTCTCTCTCTCTCTCTCTGTGGCCTACATCACCAAGGTCAAAAAAGAAAGTGCACTTCTGTAGTACTTACTTGGCATGGCATGAGCTGAATGTTACTTGATTTTCAAAGGAAATGTTTGATCGGGACCTTTCAAAGTGGAAAACTGGTCCTCTGTCGATAGCTGTGCCGGGACAGCTTGCCGGGCTCTACACGGCCTACAGGAAATACAGAAAGCTTCTATGGGAATCAATCGTGAGGCCAGTCGAGAATCTCGCCCGTGACGGTTTCAACATCTCAAAATCCTTCTTCATGTCATTGTCCCATGCAAAGTCAGTTGTCATGGCTGACAAGGAGCTTAACATTCGCCCCAAATGGGGAGCTTTTGTTTCCCGGAAAACTCGTCCGAATGGGAAAATTGGCAAACACATTGGAAGCCATAGCGAAATGGGGAATGAACATTTTCTACAATGGGTCCATGGGAGAGGCCCTGGCCAAGGAAATTCAAAAGTTCGGTGGAATAATTACGAAAGAAGACTTCCAAAAGTATTGGGTTGTTCAACGGAGACCTTTGGTGGCCCGAGTGATGGGTTACAAATTAGTGACGGTGCCGCCTCCTGCTTCAGGGGGTGCCATGATATTTCTTGTAAGTTTGTTTTCTTTTACATAGATTTTTTCAGCGTGTGCTATGAAATTTTGAAGGAATCATTTTTTTTTTCTTTTTTCCTTTTGTACAACAGATTTTGAACATTCTCGCTAATTACAACTGCAAAAGTGCTACTAGCGTTCCCATGTCGTTGGCTATGCATCGTCTTGTTCAGGCATTTAAATACGCCCTGGCTCAGAGGATGGATCTTGGAGATCCTGCATTTGTGAATGTCACTTGTGTCTTGAAAAACATGACCTCTAAAAGATATGCCCGGAAGTTGAAAAATCTTATAGACGACAACAAAACATTTGATTCTGCTCATTATGATAGCAAGTGAGCGTCTCCATCCCTCTTCTCACTCATATCAAATGACAATAAGAAATTTTTTATTGCTGTCAATATGGTAGCAAGCGGTTTTCTTATCTGAATAAATTCTGACAACAATACTCAAGATTTCTCCTCTGTGATTGTCATAAAAGTTCATATTTATTCTCATTTGTGAAATCGGTTGGTTTTTTGTTAACAAGTTCAGTGGTTCCGTTAATTTCAACTCATTCCTTATTCAGTCATTCAATATTAACTTGTTAGTAATCGAATTATGCTCTTGTATGAGCACAGAGCATATATCTGCTATGTTTCTATACTTCAGCCATAGCAACAGATATTATCGCGCATTGGAAAAAGATTATTATATTTGTTCAGTGATGGCCATGCCGTCGTGTTTTCTACAAACTTTGCCATTTATAGTATGGCGGTAACTTTGTCATAGGATGTTATCTGTTACACATTTTCTCAATAAACGACGCTTTCTCAGTTGCTTGTGACGTGCCTGAAATAGAAAAAGTTGATTCAACCACCAGTTGTTGATGATAATGGTGCACGCAATTCATAAATTTAAAATGCAGGTGGAGTTCGGTGCACGATCACGGGACAACCCATATTTGTGTGGTGGATGATAAACGTAATGTTGTTTCAATGACATTAAGTCTGAACACACTATTTGGGTCGAAACTGGTATCACCAAGTACTGGGATATATCTGAACAATCAAATGTACGATTTTTCCATCCCCATATCAACCGTCCCTCCACCAGCACCGGCCAATTTTATTCAACCATTTAAGAGACCTTTGTCGTCAATGGGGCCTACCATTCTTCTGAAGGCAAGAATTCTGTTTTCCACTTTTCTTATTTAATAACTATGCAGAAGAAACATATCTATAATATGTAGTGCTAGATGTTAATTAATTTAAGTCTTTAAAATTGGAACTGAAAATATATGCAATCAAATTTTAATTGCTGGTTTCATATTTAGTGATGACGAGCATAAATAAATTTATCAGCATTTTTCGTTTTTAAAACATTGGATTTGAGATTTTTCATGCTGCTGCTTCATAATAATGCATCGATATATTTTTATGGAATATTATAATACTTAATACATATTATGCTTCTTAGTTCCCTCATACACGGCAAACGATCTTTCACATATTTGGACCTCCCAACTAATTGGGTTAAGGAAGTTAATTAATGCAATGTCCATGTTACTACTCAAATTTCAATTATATTGGAACAGAAGCTACATATATATCTCAACCATCTGTTTTGCAATTAAAATTGCGACATTTGAATATGTGAAACAAGACTCAACTCAAAACATTTTTGTTTTAGCTTTATGCGGCTCGTTAATTCTTTCTGACAACAAAATTTCCAGGATGGAAAGGTAAAGGCAGTGATAGGTGCAGCCGGAGGTTTGCTAATACCCGATGCCGTGACGCAGGTGTTAATGAATCACCTAAAATATAGAATGGATACGTTTAGTGAGGTCAAGGCTGCAAGATTTTACCACAAGGTGAGACTATGTTGCCCATTCACTTTTTTTTGCCTTTCAGACCAAGTTCAAGAATGCATATTGCTTTTGCTCCTCAACAGTCTATTAAGTAGTTTATGATGGCAGCTAATATACCAAATGATATGGTGCAGCTAAATCCGAATGTGCTCTACCTTGAGAACTACACATCAAGGTTTGGAGATTACTATGGATATAATTCTAGCATACAGGCCGAGTTGAGACAAAAGGGCCATGCCTTGGAAGGGGCTTGTCGTTGGACATCGTGCCAATTTGTGATTCAAATGTTTAAAGGTGCGAATGCTGGAAAACTCGTTGCTGTTAGTGATCCGAGAAAAGGTGGGTTGCCAGCTGGGTATTAGTGCATGATTCTGTTTCATTTGTCTTTAAAGAAACAGAGTTCAGTACAAAATTTATTTTCTATTTCTGATATTTGATAAGAAGGTAAAATATTTTCACTTTAGTATAAGCATGTACTTGGATGAGTTGTTACGTGACATTCCCGTGTGTGTTATGTGAGATAATATTCGTTGAACAATCGAATGATCTGGACGGAGTTTTGCAGTTTGTAACCTGCATAATGCTGCCTTATTTCTGCTTTAATGTTAATAATCATTGTATACTTAAGTTTTAAGTTAATTTTCTTCAGTATGCTGAAGGTCTTTGATGATTTTACTTATTTCTGTTGAATTGTTTGTGGTCGTTGTTTGGTGATTTGCGGCTAATTTTGGAGAAATAGACTAAGACTAAGGGCTAGTTTGCGATTTTAGAAGTTTTGGTTAATTACAGTTAAGTCCTTGGGGGTGGATCTGTAATTTTCTAAAATATGAATATTGATGTTTTGTATTTTATATCTATTTTAATAGTAAATGTAAATCGAGTACAAACCAATGTACAGTGTATATAGAATCCTTTTCGGGATGTACCTTCCATTGTGTTTCAGATGGAATTTTTATGTGATCTAATGGTTACAAATCACAACAGGAAGCTAACTACATAATTTCCCTTCTTATCTTTATATATATATTTTTTACTTTTTACCTTTTTTAGGTGATATATCATCAAATTTAATGATTAACAGAGTACTCAGTTTGGAGTATTACCAAAATATACTCTGTCTAATGCCCAATGAAAATTGGAAAAACTGACCATTGCACCTTTGTGATGTTGTTGCCTAGTAAATTATTCATTCTTTTCTCATATTTATTAGAATTTTATTTTTTATAGTTGAAAACAGTGACAGAAAACAACTTCATGGACTGTCTTCAAGGCCTTGTACATTCCCTGTATATGTGTCTCTGGTTGCATGATTTGTTGAGCAGCAATAATCCATTTCATAAGAGAGTAGAGTTTCTGTCTTGCTTAAATGGACTTAACATCTAAACGTAGTTTGAATCATAGAATCCACTGCTTCCCGCCTTTCCACAGTGTGGCAAAAATTATTTGGTCATGATTGGCTTTTAGACATAATATGTAGCTATGAAGCTACTAAAAAGTAAAAACTAATCTCGGAAGACTTTTTGCCTGTAATCTCAAATTAAAAACCGTATATTATGTTAGATCTGTATTTTGAAGCCTTCAATTTTTATATTTATTAAGATATGTATCATTCTGAACCGAACCATGATGATATCGGTTCCGTCCTTGATGTGGCATCAACAATTTGGGGAAATTACACTTTCCACCTCATTTGTACGTTTCCTTACACATTCCCAATCAAACTACTGTCTGTCACTTTTCACGATCCAAGTCGGAATCTTGGCTGCAGAATATGTATCAAGATTCTACGACGTTCGTGTCGCATAATAATTGCACTGAACTTCCCAAAAATTTCATAGTAGCTCAATTCCTGATCATCTCAAGTGGACTTGTGGTTAAGTGTGGTGAATGGAAGCTAATGACATGTGAAAACCTATCTTGTTCGGACTACAAATTGAACTTTCCTCCAATATATATAATTCCATTTTCTCTTGCTACATCGATTGCTCACACAAGAAACTTCCTTGTTGTAATTTGTTTATATTGTTCATGCAGGAATGAAGCTCTGAAGATTTGGCGCCATGATAATAAAATCCCAGCAATATGAGGTAATGTTGAATTGCTTTTGCCCTGAAAGTCGGTCCCGCTATCACCTCTTTCATCATTCTGGATAATCTCAGATTTAACTGTTGATCAAGGACTTGCATCGGTGAATTAAATTCCATCACTTTACAGCTTAACTAATCATTAATGATTGGATCCTAATGAAAAAGGATTGGATTATCTGTAGGTTTCTTTTGTTTATTTCTCCTTCCTGATTAAAGAAGTTGACGGTGATGATAAACACAATGTTCCTTTGTTACAAAGAGTTAAAAATATTTAATGTTAAGGGTTTGCTGATATAATTGATGTACATTTAACTCAATGAAGGTCTAATCTACTACTAGTGGGTATCTGCAACTGAAATAGAGAGAGGTCATTCACTTTTTTTTAAGTTAAAAACCTTCATTAATATGCAATATTTTCCATGTAGGAATCCGATTGTCGAGAGCCATGCTGTTTTGTTATTCTCTCCATTTCGTACACTCAACACGGCTTTAAAGGATATGATGGAAAACATAATTGAGGGTATGTATCTTTCTCCTTCAGCTCGTTTTCTTACAGTTGATACTTAGGATGATGATAACAAAGGGTAATGATTGATGGAAATTAATGTGAATGCCATATTATTGGGAGAAACTGTTTATTCATTATTCCTGCATATATTTTAGTTACTAATAATTTAAACAAAATTACAAATCTACATCATTTATAATACCTAATTTTAAGTATTATTATGATGTAGTAAATATGTTATTGTAAAAAATAATGAGTAAAGTTTTTAGTAAATATGAATCAAATTGATGAATTAAATAAAGTAACTGAGAAATATGTGGGGACCATTAAAAGAAGATTTGTGAGATTTATGGTTATTAGAGATTTGCAATATTAAGAGCATCTACAATGCATCTAATTTTTGCCTATATGACATGTAAATAAACTCAAGTCTTGAACGACATGGATAAAATTAAGTAAAATTGATAAAAATCTCTCCAATGCAAAAGGACTAGGTGTCTACTTGAGTCTAAAATAGACTTAAGGGTAAATTGGGTATCTTTTTCTGGCAGCCACATCAGCAACACTCAGTCTCCTTTTGTTTGTATTGGAGAGTACATTTTTTAGACTAGGTCTCTTACTTAGGCATACAATTTTTTGTTATTGAACCCAAAACATTGTGGATGCTAAGAATAAAAAATGAGATTTTAATGACGTGGAATATTGAAAATGTAAAAAAAGGTTTGTAAAACAAAAGGACCACAATCTTTCTACACCTTGTAAAGTCACCTCAAGCGGTTGCTTTCACTGCTATTGATATTTTACCATTAGTAAGGGGCAAGTAATTATATTTTACATATAGAAGAAAATTTGCTGAATTAATCTATTAGAGGTATCTGGGGAAAGAGTAATTGACCTCATCACACCCAACAATGTATACATTAGCAATATTTCACAGGTCATTTATGTGTGTTTATATTTGGAAATAACAGCCATGCATGTGAGAACCTGTGATAAAAATTGATTTTTTTTGGGAGAAATTTTGTCGTTAATTTGAACAATTTTTATAAAAATACAAAATTTAATTATATCTCCACCTAATGTGTAGTTTCAGATACTCCTTCCTATTTTTATTATTTGGGGCTGATGTAGTATATATTACCCTAAATTGCTGGATAATTAAATTGCCTTCCTTTGCGTCTTTACTTGCTTAATAAATTAATTAGTGCTAATTTAATACTCAATTGGTCAAACATTTTTTATATTTCAAATTAAGAAATAAATATGTATAACCGATAAAAAACGAATTAAATATGTATAGATAATATATTAATTATTTTACAAGATAGCCCTAATATACAAGTGAAAAATATATGATAACTCTATTGATTTTTAGACTTAAACGAACAAAGTCGTTTGAAAATAATCATTTAATATCTATGTCCCGTGCATTGCACGGGGTACGTACTAGTTTTGTCTTAATGGATTACCGATTAAATAAATGTCGTTTTGGCTATTATGTTAATATATTTTTTTTTTTCATTTTTAACCCTCCATCAATGCACAGTGTCTCTTCATATCTCATCTTTCATAGTTTCCCATAACATTCATTAAATAAGGTTAATATTGGCAAGAAAAAAAATTCTTAATTAGCGTGTTGTTTCTCAAAACAACAAATAATAAAAATAGGAGAAAGTATCTTTTAATTCCAACTGCCATGTGTTATTGCAAGCATAGGCTTTTGCTTCTGGTCAATGGCCTCATAGTTATGCCTCTCGTCTTATGCTGCCTTGTTCATTTGTTTGATGTCTTGATATATTTTTTTTTTCTTTAAGAAAACGGGTTGTGGATTGCTTTTAAGACCTATAGCGATATGTAATTGGATCCATTACTAGGAGATTAATTTCCTCTATTACAGATACACAAATGGTCATGTTTACGTAGATGATACATTACTAGGAGAATCTATTACACCAGCCAATTATACAAAGGGTAGAGGCTTAGGTAACATCAAGAAAGTTGCGCTCGCCTTGGATGTTATGGTACGCAAGCTTCGACCTTATTTCTTAGCTCATAGAGTAGCAGTGCGAACAATACCAATTCAATCGATAATATCGTCGGTAATACCACAAATATAATAGCATATATAAATTTTGTATGAAATATGAGATATACAAAATAATGAAATAACTATGACTATGTTTAGTAAAACTAGGTGATAGTTGATAAACTAGCTTATAGCTTATCAGTAATTTTCAAGTTTATATATTTACTATGTCGCAACTTATAGAAAATAAAAATAAGACTATAAATTCAAGTTTCAATTTTTTGTTGAGTTAGTAATCAAATTCATTTTTATTTTTTATATTTTATTTTTTATTTAATTCTTGATCGATATTTTACTTGTATTTTCGGTACAACTCCAAAAATCTTGGGGTTATGGGTACGCACTCGTAATTAGTCATAATAGATAAGATTTTTTTTTTTTTTGGTATTCATTTCAACTAAAAATCTAACTAAATTAGCTCAACATCACTGTCATCAATATTATCACTATAATTAAATAATACAAATCATCTTCCTCTTACATCACATTAATTTCAATTCATTATTTATCTACTCATATATATATTGTACATTATACCTACTTTAATTATTACATTCTAAAAATTATTTAATTACATAATCTTTGTCCAGCTCGTTCAATCAACTTCCTTCAAATTAACTCACAAGTGAGGATCCTCATCCAACTCAGTTTAAGTTAAAATTCAATCAAAATCGATTTTACTGATATTTTACAATGACCCTCAGTAAAATTTGAATCAATGACCTTATCCGATAATTACACTGGCCAATTTGACCTGGTCAATACTCTGTCTTCATCAAAATAATATTAGTTGCAGAGTGGTCCTTTCATTTGCTTTGCATAACTAATAGTTGGTCACATCAGTCGGAGATACCAAATAGGGAAAGATTACAATTTTTCTTGTCCGATCAAAATAAGTACGTCACGGGCGGGAAGACTTAATCACATGGCAAAAAATTTTAACATGAACAACCTTGTTATTAAATAGGGGGAAAGAAGTGAAAGGAAAATATCAAGCCTAAGAATACATTTGCATTGCCTCACTGGTGGCTCATCATATATTTCTTAGGGAGTTGAACTTTCAAGTCTGTAGGCTCTTCCAAGTTTCAACCATCCGGTGACCGGCGGCAACACTCGACAGAGACAGACTGAGGTGCCTTCCGACGATAACTTCTGTGAGTATGTCTGATCTCTTTGAAACTCTGTGAATGTGAGTGTCTGATGAATGAAATTTGAATTCTAAAACTGAAGCCCTACTTTCAGTTTTTTAATTTTAATTTTTATTTCCGCCTAACCCATGACCTTGGCAGGAGTGGCCCGGGCTGGAAATTTATAGGCCCGGCTGGCCCGTCGCCCGTTCTGACATGGTCTAAGATTAAATGACCTGCTAATGCTATATTTTAGTGTCATGAAAATAAGATACCATCATAGATCTATTTTGGTGTCATGAAAATAATGACCTGCTAAGAAAGGATTTTTCCTTCAAAAATTTTGGACTGGAATTAGTTTATAATTAAATGCTTATAACAGTATTTTTAATATTCTACATATATTGACGTCATTATGTGTGAAAATTTTAATTAAATAATTTACTTTAGTTCATGTCTTACATGGAAGATGGATGATTGATTTTTGAAAATGACACCATAGCACAATTAATATATGAATTTAATTTAAATCAAATAGTTTTATAATTTACTTTAGTTCATGTCTTACATATATCTACGTTGTTAGTTCTTTATACTATTTTTAATGTTGCAGCTTTGTCTTTTGTATTTTATGGTCGTAATCTGATCGATCAACATAAAATACGCCAGTTTATTAAAATTATTAGTACAATACTCGTGTATTACGCTAGTACTTGTTACTTGTTAGTAAATTTATCATCATCAACATACCCAGTATATTCCCAACAAGTTGGGGTCTGGGATTGTTAGTAAATTTATATCTAAAATAAAAAATAATGTTTGAATAAAAATTTATATCTAGTACATATGCACAACATACCCAGTATATTCCCAACAAGTTGGGGTCTGGGATTGTTAGTAAATTTATATCTAAAATAAAAAATAATGTTTGAATAAAAATTTATATCTAGTACATATGCACAAGATCAAATATTAGTTATAGAATAAAATTAGCTATAATGCATCAAACTCAAATGAAAATATTTGAAACTAGCATTTGCTACATATTAAATAAACACCTGAAAAAAAAAAGAAAAAAAGAAAGCTAACACCTTCTCTAAGTTAATAATCTTTCATAAACCAAAAGTACATTACACTTTCAAATTTAATTTGCTCTTTATCATCCCATCATTACAAATTAACACAAACGTATTGATCACGAGCTCATTTTATTTCAGGAGAGTTTTTAATGACGTCTAACATTGGGAGCACCAGTCAGCCCCCACCCTTCGTAGACATTGAGATGGTTGAGATGGGGACGCCACCAAGACATTCATNACACACATGCATCAATCGAGATTGTAGGAACATCAGTCGAGACTGTAGGAACATCGGTCGTGACACATGAGACTGATTTTTCTTTTGGTGCACCAAATTATTGGACGTGGGCGTGGCGGAAGATTCTGACGGCGATTGTTTTCGTGGGGCTTATTGCTGTTGTAGCCATACCGACGATATTGTTTTTTGTCATAATAGATAAATTTATTTGATATTTAATAAATAAATTTATTTTATATTTAAACAATTTTAGTTGTTTATATTGTAAGGAGTAAATGTATTATTATTTGAAACAATAAACAATTTAGTTGTTTATATTATAAGGAGTAAATGTATTATTATTTGAAACAATTTATTTGTTTATATTATTTATCAGTAACAAAGTAAATTAGGAGTAAATGTTATTAAAATTATGGAGGAGTAAATGTTATTAAAATTATGAAATTACATTTATGTACTTGAAAGCTAGATTTGTAGAGGGTAATATGGGCATTTCAATTTTTCAAGAAACAAATCATACTTAAAGAGTTATAAATATAAATAAATTATAAATATAAAATATATATAAATAAATTTTAAATTATAAATAAGTGGTAAATATAAATAAATATAAATATAGATATAGATAGATTATAGATATAGATATGATGGAAAACATAGTTGAGGGTCAGTATATTTCTTCCTTAGCTTGTTTTTCTTACTGCTGTTATAGGGTGAAAATGTTTATTGCATTTATCCTGTAATTTTCCAGGGCATTTATGAACATTCATATTTTTTTATTTTTTTTACTTTTTTTTAAACAGTTTGCCACTTCTTACTCCTGCTGTTTTCATCGAGTCCCAAAACGGCCAATGCTTCTGTTGGCGGAAGTGTCGTGGCACGGCGTGGCGTAGTGGTCACTGATGAAACTGTGTGCTCGATAATCGGACGGGCGGCTCTGTATCGAGGCGGGCATGCTGTTGATGCAGCAGTGGCCGCCGCATTTTGCCTAGGTGTCATCAGCCCGTCTTACAGTGGCATTGGCGGCGGAGGATTTATGCTCGTCCGACGGCCAATCAGAATGCGAGAAATGGCTCCCCAACGAGCTTCCAAGGTAACATTTGTTTTCTCGATAATTATGAGAAGTTCAAATAGCATTGTGTTCAATCACACATCAGTAGTGTTACATGTTCCGTAGATGAAACTTTTTTCGTGAATTTTGCTAGGACATGTTTCGTAGCGATTACATGAAGCAGCAGATCGGCCCTCTATCCATAGCCATTCCAGGACAAGTTGCGGGCAAAGCCCACTCAAAATACGGGAAACTCAAATGGGAATCGCTCGTGAAGCCAGCCGAGAATCTCGCGCGCAACGGCTTCAACATCTCACACTCCCTCTTCAGGTCCCTGAAGGGCTTCGAGCCGTACATCCTGGCCGACCCAGGGCTCCGAGCTATATTCGCGCCGAAAGGGAAGCTCCTTCCATTGGGAAGCACCGTACATTTCGTGAAGCTGGCAAACACGCTGGCAGCCTTATCGAAAAATGGGCCGGGCGCATTTTACAACGGGCCGATTGCAAGGAGCCTGGCCAGAGATATTCAGGCGGCGGGTGGGATTCTCACGCTGGAGGATTTGCAGAGATATCGTGTCGTGATTAGGTCACCTTTGGTCGCTAACACGATGGGTTATCAGTTCATTACGAGCCCTCCACCTGCTTCGGGAGGTGCCGTCATGATTCTCGTGAGTAAATTTGAATTTCGACGAATCCTTGAGAAAAAAAAAAAAAAAAAAAAACTCAGCCTTTCTTATACGCTTTTGTGGATAACAGATTATGAAGATTCTTTCGAACTATAACATGACTGGTGTGCACATCACCTTGGTGATTCATCGTCTGATCGAGGCGCTGAAATTCGCGCTTGCTCTCAGGACGAATTTTGGAGATCCCGATTTTGTGAACGTCACTAGTACCTTGGAAACCATGATCTCGACAAGTCATGCGCAAAAGTTGAAGAGCTTGATAAATGACAATAAAACATTCGATCCGACTCATTATGGCAGCAAGTAAGCATTGATGTGAATCATGTTATAAAACAAGGGCGCTATTATCGAAGTATAATATATCTATATTTTTCTGTCTTTCTAATTGTTAGTAATGCAGGTGGGGTCAGGTATACGATCACGGAACGACTCATGCATGTGTCGTGGATGAAAAACGTAATGTTGTTAGCATGACGATGAGTCTAAACTCTTACTTTGGTTCGAAGTTTGTGTCACCAAGTACAGGCATATTTCTCAATAACCAAATGTATGATTTCTCGATCCCGAATAGAGGCACCCTACCACAATCGCCTGCAAATTTTATTCAGCCGTATAAGAGGCCTTTGTCTTCCATGGCGCCTACCATTATTCTCAAGGTAAGAAATCTTCACATCAGATACATCCCTTTGTTTACTTAAAGGTGAAAAAGCAATGTTCAATTTGTCATGAAAAGAAGTAGTGTCGCCTTTTGTTTTTCTTTCGATTTTGCAAATGGAATCTATAGTTTTTTGCGCGCCTATTTATTAGAAAAAATAATTTTTCAGGGAACACAGGTGAAGGCGGTCATAGGGGCTGCCGGGGGATTGATGATACCTAATGCAGTCACTGAAGTTTTGGTAAATTACTTTCACCTTCGCATGAATCCACTTGGTGCCGTTCTTGCCCCAAGATTTTATCACACGGTAAGAGGACCAACCATCACTTCTATCTCTCGGTTTTTGCTTAGCAACCGACTCTATTTATTTAAGCTCGTTGTTATATAGTTTAACCGAAAATATTTCCATGGTGAAGCTATATCCGAACGTGCTTTACCATGAGGAGTACAGCTCTGCAGGGAGTGATAAGTACTCGTGTGGACCGGAGATTTTGAAAGGACTGGAAAATAAGGGCCACATGCTGCAAAAGGGGCATGGCTGGACTATTTGCCAGTTTGTGGTTCAAAACTTGGAGGGTCCAAATTCCGGTAAGCTTATGGCGGTTACCGACCAGAGGAAAGGGGGTTCTCCGGTCGGATATTGACGATTATCATCTTCTTCGTCCTCTTCAAAAGTCGAGCTATTAACAATCAACTGTGACAAACAAATAAAAGGGAAAAACTTGAATCCCTATATTGTCATCTGAATGCATGATCTTGGTCTGTATGTAATTGCAGACATGTTCATGTGAAAATTGCATAGTTTTGTTATTCACTAATTATTATTCACATGTTCATGTGAAAATCCCATATATATATATGGGATTATGATGTTTATAAAAATGAATGGAAATCTTTCCAGGTCTTGAAACAGGGCAGCCCATATTTTTGTGCTTTTTAACAAAAATGATTGCAAAAATAAAATCAAAAGGCATAGATTTAACTGTTTTTCAATCAAACACAGTAAGTCCTTTGCTAAGGGTGCACCCATCTATGCATAAAAACATGTGTTTTAGAAGTACAAATAAAATTACTCCACCTTCTTTCCAACTGTTTCTTTATTGAGCTATGCTTTGTTTGTATTTACCTATACTTGAAATCATATACGTTACAGTTTGTCCACCAACACCAAAAGCACTACCTTTTTGTAAGAATAATTTTCAGAAATTAAATCAATTCATCAAAAATTACCTTTAGTCAGATCCCAGTCATAATCTATCCCAGGAGGTATCCAATTGTTCACGCCCATGAAGCCTCTTAAGGGAAATTCAGCAGCACTCTCAACACTAGGCAAGCACAAGTCGGTCACCACCGTCTATAGACATAGAGATGGTTTAAGCAGGCCCTTCATTTGTACGACCAAAACTCTCTCTCGAGTCCCAAGCATCAACCGGTACACCACTTGAGTCCAAGCATCAGTCAAGGCTCATGCATCAGACTTTTTTGTCAGCACACCTATTCTCAACCCTTCTGAAGGTGGCCAAGGATTCTAATAGTGACAGCTGTGGTGGGGGTCAGACTTTTTTTGTCAACACACCTATTCTCAACCCTTCTGAAGGTGGCCAAGGATTCTAATAGTGACAGCAGTGGTGGGGGCAATAATTGTCGCTAGTGTGATGGTGACGATTCTTTTGGTCTCACAAAAATCCAGCAGCACTCTCAACACTAGGCAAAGATAGATTATATGATAAAGATATTTTTTTATAGGCTCTCAATTTCTTATATTTTCAAAAATCTTATACAAGTAAGTGTTTGGAGGAGGACCATCAAGGTAATAGCCACCAACATAACTGTCCAAGGAGGATTGTAAAACTACAACATTCCCGAAATTTCCAAAATCTCCCTCCTAAATTTTAGCACCAAATTCGAGTTTAGTTATCAGTAGCAACATCTTGCCATCTGCCACACTGAGTACGTCTTCATACTTGTATTTGAGTTTGACATATATATTTTAATATCATCACTGTTTTAAATTACGATAACGATTTGGAGAAGGCTTTCTCACGCAGGATCAGACAATCGCGAACAAAAATGAGTATGAATTAGTGGTGGAGAATTTCGGGGACAAGACTGTTTTTTCCAGTGTACGTTAAAAGCATTCAGTATTACACTGCATATGGAAGGAATTAGACAATTTTATCGGAGTTGCGCATTTCACGGTAAAACTAGTTTAGTGTCTGATTTGTGAATTTCTTATTCGAGAGGTGCGAGATTTTTAACATTAAATCATATCCCCAAGATAGAACTTTTTTTTTTTTCCACACAAACACCACCCAGGCCATATTATGATTATACATTCATTTTCCAACTTTTCCGCTCCACGTCCTCACAAAATCCTCACTTTGCTCGTTGTTCGAAAGGTGTTCTTGAATTTTGTGAGGACGTGGAACGAGCAAAGGTGGAAAATGAATGTGTAATCACTGCCTGAGTGATGTTTGTGTGAAATAAAAAGTTGTATTTTGGGGATATGATTTCATGCTAATAAACTTGCATCTCTGGAAGAAGGAATCCTCAAAACTAGACAATAAACTAGTTTTACCATGAAAAACGCAAATCCGATAAAATTGTCTAATTCCTTCAATATACAGTATGGTATTAAATGCTTTTAATGTACACTGAAAAAAAACAAGTTTGTCGCCGAAATTCTCCACCGCTAATCCATACGCATTTCTGTTCACAATTGTCAAATCCTGCGCGATAAAGCCTTCGCCAAGGATCGTTATTGCAATTTAAAACAGTGAGAATTTTATATATGTATATCAAACTCAAATACAAGTTTGAAGATGTACTCAATGTGGCAGATGACAAGATGCTGATAACTATACTCGAATTTGATGCTAAAATTCAGGAGGGGATTTCGGGAGTGTTGTAGTTTTACAATCATCATTAGACAGTTCTGTTGGTGGTTATTACCTTGGTTGTCCTCCTCCAAACACTTGTTTGTATAAGTTTTTAGACAATATAAGAAATGGAAAGCTTATAAAAAATATCTTATCATATAATCTGTCCCTGCCTAGCGTTGAGAGTGCTGCTGGATTTTCGTGAGACCAAAAGCATCGTCGCCATCACGCTAGTGACAATTATTGCCCCCACAACAGCTGCCACTATCAGAATCCTTGGCCACCCTCAGAAGGGCTGAGAATTGGTGTGCTGACAGAGGAGTCTGATGCATGAGCCTCGACTAATGCTTGTGACTCAAATGGTGTACCCGCTGATGCTTGAGACTCGAGAGAGAGTCTTGGTCGTACAAATGAAGGGCCTGCTGAAACCATCTCTATGTCTACATACGGTGGTGACCGACTTGTGCTTGCCATGTCAGACGACACGATGAATCTACTGAAGCCACAAGACAAGTTTCATATGGATTAGAAGCAATGTTGCTACATTAGAGTAAATTAGTCTCACTATTTTTGCTTTACTAAAATAAAACTAAGTTCTATAAAGAAACATGGACACACCAAAAAATAATTCAGAACATGCTCCACAGTCTCCTAGAGAAGATACTAATTATTTGTAGAAGATATGCCTTCAGACAACAAAACAAGTCGTTTCTGTGCATAAAACACAAATGAAAATAGAAATTTCACCAATTTAATAGCTTTCACTTTTCAGATTTCACCAAATCAATAGCTTCAAAAACCAAAAGTATATTACACATTCAAAGTTAATTTGGGCTTTATCACCCCATTACTAACCCAAATGTGTCGATCATGAGCTCGTTTTATTTCAGGAGATTTATCATGAGCTGGGGCTCAAGGTCCTCGTGGTCGGCTTAACCAAGGCCTCGTCAATTATCGGTAGCAGCATCTTGTCATCACAGACACTAATAGCTGTGGGCCTACTTCGGGCCCTGGACAGGAACGAACGATTTATTGTTCGAAAAAAGGGGCTCCTTCCTCAAGAACTTGAATCCCTTAAGATGTTTTTCTTCTCTTTAGTTTGAGATCAATAGCTTGGGATGTTAATGGTAGCTTTTTGGAGATATCAGAGATGTATAAACCTCATTTTCAAGGATGAGAATTTAGGGAATTTGTTGTCTTTCCAAACCTTACATTAAAAGCTTCAATTGGGGCCCGCCATGTGGGCTTCTTTCTATTTGCTCTTCATTTTTTTTATTTTTATTTTTATTATTCCTTTTTATTTTTTCATTTTGTTTGTCATAAACTTTCCAATTTCTCCTAATTTTCTGTTTCAACATTATAATAATTAAAATAATTATTGAAATAAATTAACTATTAAACAAAATTACAAACCTACATCATTTATAAAAAATTATTTATAAAAAGTAATATTTAGTGTTATTATGATGTAATAAATATATTATTGTAAAATCTCATGAGTATAAGTTTTTAACAAATATGAATTAAATTGATGAAAAAAAAAATAAGTTACAAATATGGGGGCCCATTAACAAAACATTAAAGTTGGTCATGAAGTTTGAACAGGTGGGTCAAACTCAAAAGGACCACAATCCTTCTGCAACTTGTAAAGTGACCTTTTTTTT
>CACSLK010027624.1:7283403-7294761 GCA_902706635.1 Striga hermonthica | reverse complement strand
GAATAAGTTTGGGGGAAGAGGTGTCGTATATCTTGAGTTTTTATCGCTTTATTGCATATCATATAGTTGCTTGCATTAGTTTTATTTTTATTTTTATTTTTATTTTTTTTTTAGGTTATTTTTATTTTTTAGGATGCTCGTTTACTTGCTTTATTAGGTTAGTAATAATTTGGTTGAGTCGAGTATTTCTGCTTTGTTTTGTTTGTGTTTCGAATGATTGGTGGAAAGACAAGAATTTTTTAGAGTTGCTTATCTTAATTAAGATATTGTGAAGGTGATCATGAATTATATGCCTTGATGAATAACTTATATGCTTTGAATTATTGATTTATTTGCCTTGAGAGGATTTGAGCCTTATTTTATTTCTTGTGTGATTAGTCGAATACTTGGGATACTAGAACTTGCATTGGTGCTTACTTGAAAAATATGATTATGTACGTGGAGTTTTGAAAATGATTTAGGCGATTCTTGTTATCTAGCCCGTTTTATCCTCTTTTATTTTTCCTAAAATTTTATCCCTAGTAGCCCGTTTGAGCCTCGAGATTTTTCTTGATAGCCCTTTGGTGATGATTTATACTTGGAGATGTTGGGGTTGAATGAAGCTTGATATGAGGATGAGCTATGATGATTTTTTGTTTTGGAAATATTGAGTATGAGATGGGTTGTGATTTATTTTTGTGATTTGAGGCATTTGGTTTAAAAAAAGAAAAAAAGAAAAAAAAAAAGAATAATGAGAGCTCACAAGGTGAATTGGCGGGATTCTACTCCTCTTACCCGTTGATTTGATTTATCGAGTCATGAGTAATGAGTAATGGGAAACTATTCTAGGACACTTGGATGATCTCCAATGGTTACACCTAGAAAATGTTGTCCCTACAATTTATTCTTGTTTGGAAAAAAAAAAATTGGTCTATCAAAAAAACAAAAAAACAAAAAAAAAAAAAAAAGTTGAAAAAAAATTGATCAATTTCCGAGATTTGCATATATGGTATTGTGCTTTATAGGGTTGTGTATGTATGTTTTCTTGGGAGATAATTGGAGATAGGGGATGGTGATATTTCATCGATGTCTTGTTCGATTTTTTTAGTCACTTGGCCTATATTTTCCTACCTTGTCCAAAGAGCCTACATTACAACCCAAAAGACCTTTTGCTTCATAGCTCACGTACATTAATTGTATTTAGTAAAGTGTAGACGATTTGCAAGCTTATGGTTGACCTTGTGTTTCGAACTAACTTGAGCGTACCCTTCTATTTCTTTGATGATAATTCACAAGATACTTGAGTGAGGCACATATATATTTGACCTTATTTGAGAGTTCATTAATTCAAAGTTTTATCATGTTAAGAGTTGGGGCATATGTATTTGCGAACACTTGAATTTATCTTGATTATTTGGGGTGACTTGAGGCTTTTCTTGTTTGAAATCACTTTTCATGCACGAGGTTTGTTTTTGCTTAGTTCTTGTTCGGGGACGAACAATGGTTAAGTTTGGGGGATTTGACATGCGTCATATTTACGTGCATTTTATAGTGATTTCCGTGTCCGTTTCGTAGTAGTTTAATATATAATTAGTTATTATTTAATTAATTATTTTATAATTAATTATATATTTAATTAATTATATTAAGCTATGATGAGGTGTTTTATTTGAGTTTTAACAGGAAACGGGGTCGAAATAATTTTTGGAGTCGAAAACGGCGTGAATTGGATATAAAAGGAATACGAGCCGTGCATTGCGATGAGATCAACACATAGCCCACAAGGACATTTACAATTGCCCACTTATAATGCTACAGAGGCCCAAATGCTAGCCTATTATATATTCAGCCCAAATTTGAAAAAGTGGAATCGCTGAAGTGGAATCATACATTCAGCCCATAAGGGCATATTCGTAATTTTAGTATGTATATAGAAAAAGTGGAATCATCTTCCCATCATGTACGTGGGACGTGAGGCAGCCATGGAAGCTTCACTGAAGCTCGTCAACTGACGTTTCGCCACTGCTGCACCATCTTTCTCCGACGTCGCCACCTGTCCGACCGCCATCACCATCACTACGCCGGAGAATCCGTGTGAAGATCGAGTTACCGCCGGAGAAGATGCTCGCGACCGGAATTTGACCGGAGCTCACATGACCAGCCACCTGGAAGTATTCTGTCCACCTGGAAGCGAGGTATAACCGCCGGGAGATGCCTGAGAACCCGTAGAACACGCAAAGTGATGAAGAACGCGCAGAAATATGCTGTTTTGGCTCCCAGACTCACACGAGTCATGTGGAGTAAGACACGTCTCGTGTCGTTCCGACGGGTCGCTAATTGAGCTCTCGACTTGTTCACACGACTCGTGTGTCTAGTGACACGAGTCGTGTGACCCTGGGCGCGACCAATACGGGTTTTACGCGTTTTTCCTATTTTTTCGGTATTTTCGACCTATTACGACTAGGACTCGACCCCAACTATATATATAACACTTGGACACGTTTTTGAGGAGTCGAGGACCTAATTTTCAGATCTTTGGAGAGCTTTGGAGGCTAGAAACACGAGCAAGACGAGGGAGAAAGCCGGGAAGAAAGGATCGACAGAGCCGAATAAGCTTTTTCTTTCTTTTTCTTTTCTTCTTTCGAACTCAATGTTTTATATTTATTTTGAAAGCATGTTTCTAGGCTAATTTATTTTGGATTCTAGGATTTGTTAGTACTCGGATTGATTTATGATTTAGTTTTTATTTATTTCATTCCGGTTTATCTTTCGTTTATGAATTTCTTTTGCGTATTTTTATTGCGTGAGTAGATGGCCACTATGAATGCATATTTGTGATCGATTTGAGACCGAGAGGAGATAATTGATTGCTAGAATTGGGAAATTTATAACGTAAGAGACTAAACAGACCGAGAGGTTGATAGAATCTTACGAGAGAACAAAAATCCTAGGAACTTATGGGAGTTAGTTGTTCATCTTGAGACCGAGAGGAGATAGATAACAATTAATATCTACGATTTGCTTGTTCGAGAGAAAGGTTGAAATCACTTTAGCGATTATCTCTACGATTGGTAAAATTAAATAAGGTTTGTATGAATATAAATGTTTCATAAATTAATTCCGAGGAAAGCATAACCTAGAATCTATCTTTTATATCTTGATTTATTTTTATTGTTTTAGGTAATTAGTTAATTTCTTAGTTTAATTTCCTAGTTCATAATCATCATCTCCTTCGTTAGTCTAAATAATATTTGATCGTTATTATTTTAGTACTTAATTAATTTAACTACAATCTCTGTGGAATATGACCTTGCTCGCCACTACCTATAGCTATGCCGTACACTTGCGGATAGCAAAAATAATTAGCGAACAAGGTCCTCACGCTATCACAGGCGAATCCAGGAGTGACACAGCAAGGAGGAGCAGAGGTGCAAGCGGTGGCGCCACCTACTGGAGGACAACAAGGAGGAGCCGCGACACCTCCTGCTCAGCAAATGGTGACAATGACCAGGAAGGAGATGCAAAGGATGGTGGCCAACGCGGCGGTGTAGGCGGTGCAGCAAGTCACTAACCAAACGTCCCAGGCTACCACTGCGCCTACCACGATGGCGGGAATCCAAGAGGAGGATGTGTCGAGCTATGGCGGAGGAGTAGATCCCAGGGATAGGGCGATGAAGAGGATGGTTGAGCAACTTCGTCAACTGCAAGAAAAGGTGAAGGGGAGGCTAGACAGACGTGATCGAGAATATCCGTTCTCGAGGGAGATTTTAGCCGTGCCGCTGTCAACGAGTTTCACGGAGATAAATCTTGTCTTTCATGGATCGACCGATCCGTCAAGGCACGTGAGGGCGTTCGAGAATATTCGTGTTGCACGGATATTCAGATCCGGTTAGCTGTAGGGCGTTCCTATCGACCTTGCGGGGAGGCGCGCTCGATTGGTTTCATCAACTTGCACCAGGGTCGATTAAAGATTTTGAGGATTTTTCAAGCCAACTTACCAACCAGTACTCGAGCATCGTGGTCCAAGAGAAGACGTACCTCACCTTGATGGCCATGCGACATGGGGAGAAGGAGTCCTTGGGCAAGTACGTTGCTCGATATAACCAAATGTGCCTGGAGTTGCCACAAGCGGTGGACGAGGTGAAGGCTGGAGGGTTGATTAAAAGCTTGAGAGCGGGTCCTTGTCGAACGTCATTGGCAAAAACACCCGCTAGAACTTATGATGAGGTGTTGAAGAGATGCAAGAAATACATCAACTTGGAAGAAACGGAGGCTGAATTTGCTAAGCTCAAGGAGGTGGCGAAGCCCAAGCTGGAGATAGGGAGGGTGAGCTCGACGAGGAGAGAATCACCTAGGAGGAGTTCCCCCAAGATAAGTTCATCAAAAAGATTGTCGCCCAAGAAGGATGGGCGAGGTCTGTTTCGTGGAGGACGGGAGAATCGCTGGCAGGGACGACCTCGCCTACCTAATGGCCAGAGATATAACAATTTTACGCCCATAAACGCGCATGTGGGAGAAGTTTTGGCGGCGATGGATGAGAAGTTAGAGAGCAAGGTGGTCACATGGCCAGCAAAAAGGTTTGAAGGACCGACCAAACCCCGGTCCAACAGATATTGTAGATTCCACAGGGATTATGGACATACCACGGAGGATTATAGACATTTGAAGGATGGGATTGAACTCCTTATAAGAGTGGGGCACTTGAAGGAATTTGTCATCCGTGATCGACCACTTGGCAAGGAGAAAAGGAAGTGCAGTGAGGATTCGGTGGTGAGGAGTGATAGGGAGGATGATGGAAAGGATGATGCGAGGAGGGAAAGAGGTGGTCGATGGGCTGAGACGGAGAAGAGGAGGCGTGGCGATGATGGTCGGGGAGAGCAGAGGGGAGAGATGTCCGCGAAGAGAGTCACAATTTACATGATTTTAGGAGGGCTAACCGATGGCGATTCGAACAACGCACGAAAGGAGCATGTGAGCCATCAAGCGTAAGAGGGAGGAGGTTGGGATAACTGGTTGAATGCCAGTGATCAGCTATCGAGCGGAGGATGCTGAGGGGATTTCATTACCCCACAACGACGCACTGGTGATCACGGCGGAGGTCGCGGGTTTTGACGTGAAGAGGGTGTTCATCGACACAGGAAGCTCGGTTGATGTGATGTTCTATGACTGTTTCGCGCAGATTAACAAACATTTGAATCTGGAAATGAAGCCGGTAGTGACGACTTTGTATGGTTTTAACGGAGGCGAGGTGATGCCGATGGGAGAGGTGAGTTTAACCGTGGCATTAGGGACAAGCGACACAAGGAAGGTAAGGATGGTGCGATTTGTGGTAGTCGGAGCTGAATCGTCATACAACATCATCTTAGGGCAAACAAGTTTGAATGTGTTCCAAGCGATCGTGTCTACGTACCACATGACGATCAAGTATCCTGTAAGTGAAAACGTGGGCGAGAATGCTGAGGACCAACTTACGTCTAGGGGTGTTCATCGGTCGGTTCGGCCGACCGACCAAACCGAACTACCAAAACTGAATTAACCGAATTATAAAATTTCAAAAACCGAACCGACCGAATTAAGTGCCTAACCGAAGTATAACCGAACCGAATTGTTCGATCGGTTAGGTAGATTAACCGAATTTTTACAAAAAAAAAAAACAATTTTTTATATGATTGTTCACTGGGCCCAAACAAATTCATCTTTTCATTTGGCCCAAACACAATTATCCATACAATAAAAACACAAGAAAAGTAAGTATTGTCTGTCAGTTTATCTTCAGCACAGCACATATGATTAGTAAGCTTCAGAAAAATTTGTTCCAAAAATTGTTCCACGGCACAAGTGATTAGCACGCACAGCACATTCAAAAGCTAACCAGGAACAAGCTCTATATATATAAATTTGTTCCAAAAATTCCAGAAAACTAAGCATATACTGGCCATCCTCATCTATAAGCAAGCAATCTCAGTTTAACCTTCATAAAAATTTACATTATAAAATTTGACAAAGAAAAATTTGCATAAGATATAACAAAATTAAAATAAAAACATCAGCATAGTTTTCAATTAACAAATTTGCATAAGAACAATTACAGATCCAAATGGACCACACTAATACAAATCTGACATAAAAAAAAGTGACCGACGATATAGACGAATTGCCGACCATAAATGAAAATACCTTTTGAACTTATCGGAATAGACGAATCGAAGACCGGAGAAAAGGAGTTCTTGAGTGTTGAGCGACGACAAGGAGTCGAGCTTTGAGGGCGGAGGATTTGGGGCCGAATCGACGATTTGGGGATGAACAATTTAGGGCGGAGGAGCGACGGCGGCAGAAGTTGGGGACGGCGGAGGATTTGGGAAGAGACGACGTTACGACTGACTGAGTAGGTGACGGTGGATAATTAGAGCATCTTTGAGGGAAGAATCGACACTCTCAAGTGTATCTGTAATTATGTATTATGTATGTTGAGGATTAGGGATAGAAATTCAATATTATAGAATTATATAATAATATATATTATTATAATATATATGTTATTTCGGTCGGTTCGGTTATTTCAGATATTTGAAGTCCAAAAACCGAAACCGACCGAAATAACCGAACAACTAAATGCTAAAAACCGGAAACCGACCGAGTCGGATAAAAACCGAACCGAAATTTTCGGTTCGGTCGAATTCGGTCGGTTCGGTCGGTTTTAGTCGAATTATGCACACCCCTACTTACGTCAATGAGCTGCTATCAGACCACAATCAGCAACAAGTAGTTGGCAAGAAAATAGTTGAAAGGTGGTGAGGAATTGCTGGATCGACCAGGGGGGTCGAGATCAAAGGAGGAGAAAGGAAGGCAGGATAAGGGGAAAAAGAAAATGGACATGCAACCATGAGGTGAGGTTGAGGAAATCCAGATGGTCCAGGGCTGTGATGATCGAAAATTTAGAATTGGAAAGGAGCTGGAGGAGCCGATCAGGACTAGATTGGTCGATCTAATACGGGATTTCGCGGACATCTTTGTCTATACTGCTGAGGAGCGGACGGGGATTGACGCCAAGGTGATCGAGCATAGACTAAATATCGACCTAAGTGTGAGGCCAGTAAAGCAGATGAGGAGACACCATGGGGCAGAGATGGACAGAATAATCGAGCAAGAGGTAGAGAAACTGATGAAGGCATGCCACATTACGGAGATCCAATTCCCAGAATGGCTGTCGAACACATTGATGGTGTCGAAGTCATAAGGGAAATGGAGGATGTGCATTGATTTCAAAGATCTAAATAAGGCATGTCCGAAAGACCCATATCCACTGCCGATGATCGACCAGCTGGTATATTCCATGACGGGGTACGAATTGCTCAGCTTAATGGATGCATCCCAAGGCTACCACCAAATCCCCTTAGCCCGAGAGGACAGGAAGAGAGTGAGCTTCATAACGAGCAAAAGAACATATTGCTATGTGGTGATGTCGTTCGACCTGAAAAATGCAGGAGTAACCTACCAAAGGTTGGTCGATAAAATTTTCAAAGAGTAGCTGGGCAGGAACATGGAGGTGTACCTCGATGACATGCTCGTAAAGAGCAAGGTGGAAGCGGACCATGTAGTAGACTTAAAGGAGACGTTCCAGACGTTGAGAAGATATGTCATGAAGCTCAATCCTGCTAAATGTTCTTTTGAAGTGAAAGCGGGGAAATTTTTGGGGTACATGGTGACAAGGCGTGGGATCGAAGTGAACCCGGAGAAGGTCTGTGCGGTGGTCGAGATGAGACCACCAACAAGTGTGAATGAGGTGTAGATATTGATAGGTCGAATAGGGGGCTGAGCAGATTCATTTCCAAAGTCACGGAGAAGAGTGGCCCACTATTCAAAACACTGAAGAAGAGTTCGAAATTCTAATGGACGGTCGAGGTGCATAAGGCTTTCGAGGAGCTGCAAGGGGTGCTCGCTAATTTGCCCTTGTTAACAAAACCAGTGCAATGGGAAGACTTGATACTCTATATATATATATTGGTGAGATAGTTGTGAGTTCGATGCTGCTGCTCGAGGAATGAGTGGTTCAATTTCTAATATATTATGTTAGCCGAGTTATGCAAGGGACGGAGCTAAGGTACACAGAAATCGAGAAGTGTGCGTTGGCGGTGGTCGTGACGGTCAGAAAATTGAGGCCTTATTGCCTAAATCATAAAGTGAAGGTACGGACGAACATGCCCATGGAGCAGACCGTAGGGCGACCATCGGTGTCTGGTCGACTTGTGAAGTGGGCAGTCGAGTTAAGCGAATACTCTATCGTATATGAACCAAGGAGAGCGATCAAGGCGCAAGTCTTAGCTGACTTTATCCAGGAGGGAACGAAGTTAGAGGAGGAAGCATAAGAGGTTTGACAATTGTTCGCGGATGGCTCAGTATCGAGGAGCGGGGCAGGCTTGGGCATAGTCTTAGTTTCGCCCAAGGAGGATTACTTGGAGTTCGCTGTTAAGATGGGATTTCGGGTATCGAATAATGAGGCGGAGTACGAAGCGGTGATTAAGGGGTTGCAGTTGGCTCTGGCGGGAGGTGCTCAAGAAATTCAGGTCCATTCCGATTCCCAGTTGGTGGTTGGACAGTTCCAAGAAGGTTTCGAGGTCAAAGAAGATAGGCTGCAACGATATGTGGGCATATGAAGAGGTTGAAGGAGGAGTTTGGGTCGTTAGAATTAATGCAAATACCGAGAGGGGAAAATGGTCGAGCCGATTTGTTGTCTAAAATTGCTCAAAACCTGGTAGATTGTAAGAGCAGGAGCGTGACTTTGCTCCATACGGAGAAAAATGCGGTCGAAGCTGAGGTGGCAGAAATTGAGAAAGTAGAAGATTGGAGATCCTCGATCTTGAGGGAGTTGCGAGAAGGGTTGGTAAAGGTGGTGAGAAGGTTCTTGTGCATGGCAGAGTTCTTTATAAGCGATCGCACGCAGGGCCACACTTGAGGTTTGTGACGAAGGATGAGGGTCGATATGTTTTGAGAGAGATGCACGAAGGATGTTGCAGTGATCACAGCAAGGCGGGGGCGTTGGTCGCTAAGATATTGAGAGCAGGCTATTTCTGGCCGACGATGAAGATGGATGCTAGAGAGGTGGCGAGAAAATGTTTGCAATGCCAAAAGCACGGCCCGCTAATCCATCAGCCGGCAGAGATGATGACAATAATGAGTGCTCCAATCCCATTCGCACAATGGGGCATCGACCTGGTAGGGCCCATGCCGCAGAGAACCGAACAAATGAAATTTTTGATAGTAGCGGTCGATTATTTCACAAAGTGGGTGGAAGCTGAGCCGTTGGAAAAAATCACGGAGGAAAAGGTCATTCAATTTATGTACAACAACATATGCTGCAGGTTTGAGTCCCGAAAGTCCTCATATCGGATAATGGGACACAATTCAATGGCAAGCGGATCGGGGCATGGTGTGAAGACATGAAAATCGAGCAGCTCTTTGCTTTTGTTGCCCATCTGCAGGCCAATGGACAAGTCGAAGTGACCAATAGAATTATTCTGAACGGGTTGAAGACCAGACTCGAAAAGGCATCGGTAGCGTGGGTCGATGAATTAACTTCTGTACTTTGGGCGTACCGGACTACCCCGAGGTTGACAACAGGAGAGACGCCTTTCAGTATGGTCTATGGAATGGAAGCGCTTCTACCAGTCGAGGTGGAGTTGCAGTCGCAAAGATCAATTACATATGACTAGGGACAGAATGAGGAACTTATGATGGCCGTCCTGGATATGACTGAGGAGCTTATAGGACAAGCCTCTACCAGAGTCGAGGCATACAAACAAAGGATGCAAGCGGCCCACGACAGGAAAGTGAAGATACGTTGATTCTAGGTCGGTGACTTGGTGTGGAAAATGATTGACGTGCTCAAGCACGTTGGCAAGCTGGATCCCAATTGGGAGGGACCATACCTGGTCGAAAAAGTCCATGCAGGAGAAGCATACTCCTTGAAGGATGCGGAGGGCAGATCACTAGCAGGTCATGAAATGTAGCCAATCTTAAAAAGTATTATTTATGAAATTTTTTCTTTTCCTCTTGTGCTCGAGCAATTAGACTGATGTACTCCTAAATCAAATTTTCTTCAAAGCATTATCAAAGTGATCAATTTATGTGTTGATGGATTCCTTTTATAACTGGTATTAATTTCCTATAATGGTATATTTACAAGTCCGATATGGTTCATTAATGATATGGGCGTGATTCACTTGGAAATGTAAATATGAATTTGCCAACATTCTTTATGGTTTTATTATGATATACACCAATCACTCACACAATCTCTTTGGAATTTCTTGTATGATACATATGGATAGGGCTGGCATTTTCTAACTGAAAACCGAAAATCGAACCGAACCAAACCGAACCGACGAGAAAATAAACCGAACCGTACCGAACCGCTGTAACGGTAACCATCGGTTATCGAATCACTATCGGTACGGTATCGGTTTGAACCCATAAGAGTTCGGTAAAATCGATACCGAACCGATAAGGGTAAAAAAAAGATTTTTTTTTTTTTTAAATATTAAAATGTTGGTACCCAATTTGGCTACGACTAAATAAAAATACAACACATTAAAATATCATTTGTATTATTTTACTCCATATTAATTGATGTTCATATATTGTGATGTGATGTGTATATGTACTTGAGGATCCAAAAGAATCCAGGAGGATCTCACCCTATCCAATAAAATCTCCCAAAAGGGATATAATAAAAAGGAAGCAAGCTCGTAAGAGGGAAGGAGAGAGGCATTATTTTTCCCCAAGAGCATTATCAATAAAAGACTTCATCTTCTTCATCTTTTTGTTTTTCTTGCCTTTCGTATAGTTAAAATGTATGTATTCTTCACACCGAAAGTCACGAATAGAAGAGGGATCCAACCGATAATTTCGACACACAATCTATTCGTGCAGATTGAACGGAGTATACAATTTAGTATACGGTTCACCCCCTGTTGTTGACATTTTTTAGCATCAACAATTGGCGCTAGAGGAAGGGCCGGCCACTCGCCGGAAAATGACTGCATCTCCACCGAGAAGAAACCTCTCAAAAGTCTGGTGGGATTATTTTTACTTTCAGTCTAATTTATTCCCACATCCGCTATTCTCATTTTCATAAGTATTCTTGGGAAACATATAAATATATTTTCAGATCTCATCCAAAAAAATTGGTTTATAAAAAAAAAAGATAGACTTTAAAAGAAAAAAAAAGGGTGTAAATGTAGAATGTAAATTTATGTACTGCTAGAAACACAAATTTATGGAAGCATTGGTTTATACGTTCCTTTTAGTTTCGACTCTAGGGATAATTTTTTTCGCTATCTTTTTTCGAGAACCGCCTAAAGTTCCAACTAAAAAGAACTA
>CACSLK010027624.1:7221065-7237679 GCA_902706635.1 Striga hermonthica | reverse complement strand
TCTCTCTCCGGCTCCAGAAAAATTACGAGGTTTTGTTGCTGGAGATCTGATGAGTGAGAAAAGGATGGAGTAAAATAAAATCTCGTGTGATCTTTCTCCCTTAATTATAGGATAAGTTACTAAAACTTAAATTTTAGGTATATATAAAAATATTTGTAGTTTTTTTAGGTAATTTTAAAAATAAGTATATAAGAGGTGAAAAAGTGTAATATAATTTAAATGTGTTAGTATGGGGTGCAATTTCCTCTTCTTTGTACTGCCGATGGGCTTGATATGTTCCTGTAGATACGTTGATTAGTTCACGTTTTTGTGAATGTCGTTAGTTCTATTTAATCAAATCTATAAATATATAATTTGGAGCAACGCATTTAATTTTATTATAAGTAGCATTAAATTATATTATTTCGTTTTCCCGCTTAAAGTAGTTACAAATTACAATACACCAAATTTAATATGTATTTTTTTTTTTGGCTTTTTTCCGTAATCAACTCAAAGGAATGTAACATTTTCTTTGACTTTTTCCAAAAATCTCTATTAGTAATGGAAAAGTGTGACTATCATGCATATGTGTTCAACTTTTGCAATTATTATTCATGGTTTGACCAATAAACATTGAATCTTCATAGATCTATTAAAATTTATAGAAAAAAAATGTAAAGAAGTATTTATTAAGAAGCGGCCAATAGTCGAAAGATTCGACTTCAGTGATCAACTTAAAACAAACTTTTCTAAAAAAAAAAAAAGAAGAAGAAGAAGAAGAAAAAACAACGTAATTTTTTTAGAAAAATTTCAGATATTGATAGATATGTACTGTAATCGCCTGATTTGCACAGTTTTACTATATTTTAGTAAAACGGATCTTGAAAATCTGGACGATTTTGTTGTTTCTCCTTTTGGTTTGAAATTTTCGGGTTTCGTTCTTTTTTTTTGTGTGTATTGAACTGAAAATCTCGCTGGTCAAACATCGATTTGGCATGTTTATCGGCGAGAATTTTGCAAGAATCCTGAAGTTTTGGTATTTTATTGAGAGAGAATGAATAGATGCACAACAATGGAGAATGAGTGGAATGACACAAAATTTTCGGTGTTCCTCTTTTTGGTACGGGTTTTTTAAACCCTTAAAGTGTAAATGGGCTTTCATCATGAATAGTCCTTTTTTTATTGTTATAAAAATATTGATTTTTCTATTGGCTCAATAGCAATTACATGATTCTTTTTTTTTTTAAAAAAAAAAATGTGTATTGTGTTCAATTTGAAAATTATTTTTTCGGCACTTCACCGAACCGGGCTCATTAAACAAATAGACTTACTGAGAATATTGGCCAAAATGACCTTAGAGATTTATTTTTACTAAAAAAGTATGCTAAATTCACCATATTTTTTTAATATGTTATCCAACCCAATTCAACAATGGTTTATAAAGCAATTATTTGTTCAATAGATAATTTTGACCAAAATGTTTATATTTGATGACAATTATAACAAATTCGGCACACATTTTATTATTACATATTTGTTTGAGGGTACCGTTCAAGTTTCAGCGGAGACTATTTTCTATCATGGTCTCCTATGCTATGACGATCAACAAGAGTCAAGACCAGTCTCTCTCACACGCCTGCTTAGTCTTGACGAACCATGTTTTCAGTCATGGACAATTGTACATTGCTCTTTCTAGAGTCACGAATCGGAAGGGTTTGGAGATAATAATAATGTGGTGATGGTGATTCCGATTTTTTAATCCATTTTTTTTATGAATTAAATTATGATTATGTAATTTTTTTATATTGTTTTCTTTTCTATGTATTCTCCTCCGTGCAAATGCACGGGATGAGTACTAGTCTACATAAAATAGGACTAAGGCATCCTATATTTCGCTGTGGTTCTTCCCGCTATTTTTTCATATTACATTTAACTTTTTTTTTTCTTTTTACTTTTACTAGTATGTAATCCCGTGCGATGCACGAACTGTATTTATTTTGGTAAAAATTTATAATCCTCCCTATATATAATTCCCGAATGCGTTGAACCTACGTGGCTGCTTCTGGTGCTTTGAAATCCTACTTGGCGAAGAATCATGCTTCGTAATTAGGTTTGGACAAATAATATTGATATATTAATAATTAATAATTTAGGTTCGGACATTCCATAAATATTATTTAGCTAACTTAGGTATTTTAATATCACTTGTACTAATATAACCCTTTAATTCTTTGTAATTTTACATAGTGAGGCACTAAGTGACTAATATATCCCTGACTTTTGATTTGTTTCCTACAATTAGCTATTGAATTGTAAATGTATTTTAAAAGTTGATAATTTTTGTATTTCTTATCAGTTTTACATATATAATATATCAAATTAATCATCTTTTGATGATCTTCGATTTGACAATCATATTGTATATATGAAATAAATAAATTATATTTATTTTTATAATAATAAAAAATAATAATATTTATTAAAATTCATTATAAAAATAAATTATTTCACAATTGATATATTATGTTTAATGTAGTATATGTTGTAAATAAAAAAAAATATTATAATATAACACACGCAAGTCGTGCAAGTAAAAAGTGTCATACTAAATATATAATAATATATATTTTTATAAAAGGTATTTAAATTTGCAACTACTTTTTCTCAGTAATTTTAGATTTTTAGGAAAAAATTAGCAAGCACCCGTGTAATACACGGGCGTTGTACTAGTTGAAAGCTATTAATCAATAAGTTATAATAATAGAACATTTTTTTGAAAGTTATTAATCAATAAGTTATAATATATAGAGCATTTTTAGGTAATCGAAAAATGTTCATCATAAAAAAGTCATACATTATTAAAAACCTCTTTGTTTTTTTTCCAAAATTATTTTGCACTTGGCAACCCTAGATCGATATTTACAAAGATTGCTCTCTACTTGGTAATTGCGAATTGCATAGACACCTCATTTCTTTTATTTTTTATTAATTTTCGGAATGTTACCGCCACGAAATAGAACTTTAGTGAAAATATATAGTATTGTGATAAATATTAAAAACATGACTTATGGGGTGAAGTTTTATTTTACATAGAATATAAGAGAATTTGTTACCCTAAAGTGTGGATTTTGAGCATATTTTTTTTCCCAATCATTCTCATTTTCTTATACCAAATTCATTCCAATATTGAGAACAATTTTGTTTTTGTTTTTAACAGAGATTTGGAATTTTGATTGTATCTTTTGTAAAATAATATATACAAAAATAATTAGTTAAGAAAAACAACAACAATTATATTTTATTATTTGTAGCTCAAAACTAACTAAATGAATCGAAGAACATGTAAATCACAATTTTTAAATGAAAAAAATGTTTCATAAATAAATTGATAAAGAAAATGATTCAAAATGATAAAAGAAAAAAAAATCGTGATAATATAAACAAAAGATATTTACATGAGTAGTGGAATAGTGAAACGAATATTGTGGCAATTTTAAAAACATGTTACCATGATGGAAATGAAATCTTTAAAATATTTTTTTTTTTCTTTTAGTTGAGTTGTAAATATTGCATAACTATATGAGAAAAAAAAAAGTTCAAATATGCAATTTATTTAGATGTACATAAAAAAGTATTTCAAATAATTATATTTTATTTAGCATTTATTATTAATGTTGATAGCATGATTATTGTAAAGTGCTACTCTCATTTTTCGGCAAATTTATATTATATTAAAATGAATTGATAGGTCTAAAAAGAGATATATATTGAATTAAAAAGATTGAATCGTGGTTAAATTATTTGATTCTATAACTAAGAAGACACTTCATAATATTTGATTCCATAATAATACTGCTTTTAATCAAATGGAATTGATTCCAAACAGCTGGATTTAGTGTTTAATCAAATATTATGTAATATCTTTTTACAACAATAAATCTGATTGTTAAGACAAATTTAAAACTGATTACAATTAATTCTTTGAGATTTAGTCTAAGGAATTGCGTAAAATTACTATAATTAGGATGTAATTAATGAATAATGGCAAGAAATGGTTACTATATTTAATTTAAGTACATTCTTACTATATATATAGGGCGGATCAAATGAGGCCGGCTATTAAAATGAGGCCAGCTCTTAGCAACTACAGACAACTAACCTAGCAACTAGAGACAACTAACTAGCAACTGCAGAGAACTAACCTAGCAACTACTAACTTAGCAACTACATAAAATTAACTTGGCAACTACAGAGAACTAACCTAGCAACTACAGTAAACTAACCTAGCAACTTCAGACAACTAACCTAGCAACTGCACAGAATTAACCTAGCAACTATATAGAACTAACCTAGCAACTACAGAGAACTAACCTAGCAACTTCAGACAACTAACCTAGCAACTACAGAGAACTAACCTAGCAACTAAATAGAACTAACCTAGCAACTACAGAGAACTAATCTAAAAACTTCAGACAACTAACCTAGCAACTACATATAACTAATCTAACAACTACATAGAACTAACCTAACAACTACTAACTTAGCAACTACAGAGAACTAATTTAGCAACTTCAGACAACTAACCTAGCAACTACAGAGAACTAACATCGCAACTACATAGAACTAACCTAGCAACTACAGAGAACTAACCTAGCAACTACAGAGAACTAACCTAACAACTACAAAGAACTAACCTAGCAACTACATAGAACTAACCTAGCCACTACAAAGAACTAACCTAGTTGGAAGGTTAGTTGTCAACTGTCAACGTCGGAAGTCAACAGTCAATGCTGGAGTCAACAGGTCAAAATAATATTTAAACAATTAAAATAATAAAAAGAAAAAAATAAATCTTGGCCACACATGATGTACCAAATCTTGTGGCTAAAAATGAGTCTCATGTCCTCACTTTAAGAATGTAGATGCATTGGAATCCCTATATATATGTAGGGAAAAAAATCTTTTTCACCCCATAACAAAGACAAATTAAGTTTTTCACACCGCCCAATAAAAAACTAAGTTTTTCACCCCAGAAAGTGCGAAGATTATGCGAAAACTGTCGCATATTCATTGCATAATTGTCCGTATGCGAAGGTTATGCGAAAAACTGTCGCATAACTGTCGCATATCAATTGCATAACTGTCGCATATTAGTGCCTTCGCACAGTTATGCAATTGATATGCGACAGTTTTTCGCATAACCTTCGCATATGGACAGTTATGCGATGAATATGCGACAATTTTCGCATAACCTTCGCACAATTATGTAATTGATATGTGACGGTTATACGACACTTTTTCGCATAACCTTCGCATATGGACAGTTATGCGATGAATATGCGACAGTTTTCGCATAACCTTCGCACTTTCCGGGGTGAAAAACTTAGCTTTTTATTGAGCGGTGTGAAAAACTTAACAAGACTTCAAAACGGGGTGAAAATAGATATTTATATTCAATAAAGATTAGGGTATAATTACATTGCCATATTAGTTGGACATGTTTATATTATTCATGATTCATTTTTTCTCATTATTTTAATATTTACACAATTTTTATTATCTTTTTTAATTTTTATTTTTAATTGAATATCATACTTTTTAAACATTAACTCTAAAAAAAATCAAATATTGTCTATTTCTGTAAACAATATATAAATTTAATATTAATTTAATGATTTTTATTTAACACCAATATTTCATTTATAAATAATAAAAAAAAAGAGTTATCTATTATACTAGTTAAAGATGAGTAAGTTAATTATATTATTTATTCAATATTGTAAGTATACATTATGAAATTTTGTAATTTTGAAATAAATTAAATATTTCATGAAAAACCAAAATAATTAAATAAAAATAATAATAATGATATTTTATTTTATTCATTTATATTACAAATATGTGCATCACTATAAAAAAAAAGTCATACTCCAATGAAAAATTCTACGGTAATTATGCGATCATGCGATCGCATGATTGTTTATGGTAGTTAAAGTGATCAGTTTGATCTTTTCGGAACATTCACTTTTGATAATTTTCTATATCTATTTTACTAAATTATTATTACTTATTTTTAGGCAAGAGTTTTCATATTCATCTTCAGGCTAATTATTTTGCTCAAATAACTAATATGTAAAATCATATGCAATGCGTGCCCAATTCATATCCTATTATGTAAAACCATATGTTATGCATGCTCAATCAAAGAAAGTCCGTGTGTATACTGTATACATGTACGAAGATAAGAATCCCAAAGTCGCTTATAACTCTTGTCCTTTTCAAATGCTTCATTTGCTTAAATCAAGAAATTTATTATCCTCCATGTTATGTGCCTCACTAGTCACTACACTGCAAGAAAAATTGCACATAGTAGTATCCAAATACTGGACTAATGCTCACATGCATCTCTTTTATATAAGCTAATTTTATACAGTATCCCATAATTGGGTTCGTCATAACCGTGGTAGTGGGCTCATAACATTATTAGATAAATTGTATGTGTACTAACTTCCAAAATGTCACAATTTAATATCTTTGGACATATATATTTTAGGGGGTCTAAGGTAAGTGATCAATGTCGTGGCATAAGCTCATGTATAGACAAATTATAAAAGCTCTGCTGTTAAGAACAAATTGGGGCTCTGTTTTTAAATAAATTCTCTAACATATAACAACCTCTGAGCGCTCATAATGTGTTAATGATACAAATATGGTCACATACTCTGAGAACACTGATTTCCACATACAAGAAAATGGGATATATATTATTCGTAAGTCCATAAGGCAGGGCTTATATATAAAATAATCTATCAAATAATTTAATCATCTTGAAATACAAACATTACCTATCAATTACGTATTTTCATCAATTTTATTAGAAAATTATTAGCCAAATTTTTATGATTCTTAAATCTTAAAAAAAATAAAATGACACAATTATTTTTCACCACTCAAATGCTAATCACACAGACCATCTCCGTTTTTCGTAAACTGCCAAAATTACATGTGAACTCAATAATTTCATTTCTCATATTTTCTTGTATAGGCATGTGCCATTTCCTCTGTAAGGAAACAAACAGGTTACCATTGATAATGGCTTTTAATAATTTGGTATATCATTTTCCACTTGGGACATGATTAAAGTCTTTGATATATGTAACCGTGGAAAAAATATCATTATATATGTAGCAAACAACAAAAATATATCTAGTTGGAATATTTATATATGTTTGCAATAATATGTTTAAATGATTTTGAGTTCAAAGGATTACTGAAATTGCTGTGAATTGTAGTTCATATTATAGAGGCAGAGGTGCATTTTTTGTCTTGCTAATTTAACGTTGTAGCATTTTTAGTCTCAAGATTTCAATTTTTTGTCTTTTGATCATGTAATTTAGTATTTTGTTGCAATTCAATCATTTGAGACTGAAATTGCAACAAAATTTAAAATTACAGGACTTAAATTGCTAATAAAAAATCAATCCAAAAGATTTTCATTAGCAATTTAAGTCCTGTAATTTTACATTTTGTTACATTTTCAGTACCAAGAAACTGAAATTGCGTTGAATTTTAAAATCATAGGGTCAAATAGCATAAATGTTCAATTCTTTAGGCTAAAAAGACAACTAGATTAAACCAACAGGACTAAAATTACAATTTTGCCTGTTATTCAGTTTACAACTCACCCAAATTATAATTTGATGCAAGGATTGAACTGGTGATTTGAAGGCAATTGCCTAATCCGGCAGTGGTAATTTAAAATGGATAGGGAAAAAAAAAATTAATTAATAAGGACAATGATGGTCATTAAATTATCATTATATCCCTACTCACCACACCAAATTAATTAACAAGCTCAATTAACGGCTTTAACTGCACCATCTGTTTAATAGCTAACACCTACTTATCTATCTTCACATTGATTTCTTGACTTAGAAGATAGAACTCCAATTTTCGTGACTGCCTTGAATTTATATTATTATTTCATTTGAAGAACTTGTTGACATTTGTGAAGAATCTTCAGAATTATAGTAGCTTAATTAGACGAACTGGTCATGCAAGTAAACAAACATGCCTAGATATTGAATAGTGCTTAGCTCAAGTATACAGATATATTTTTTCAACAATTTATTAAATATATTATTTATTTAAGAAAGTAATATATTTTGATATAAAAAAAAATAATTAAATTTTACATTATAAATATACAACTTCGTTTAAAAAGTATGATGATTAACTCGAGTGATGTGGTCGGCTAGATCGTTCGTATCAGGTCGCAAGAAACGACTCAATCGAAATAGATTTATCGATCTGGTGAGGGAATAATTAACGGATTGGTACGTATATATTATGGCGAGTTAGGATCTTAAAATGACCTGATCATATTCGAGCTTAAGTAAAGGAGACCTTAATATACATAGGTTAGTTAAACTATACATAGGTTAGTTAAACTAAACAAATTTCAACATATCCACACACTTGAAAGTTGATGACATTAGATCTAAAAGAATCCCACCTTTCACCAACAACTTTGCTATCACGCGGGGTAAAATATATCAATCACTTTATGTTGGAAGAAGTCTAACTACAGTTTAATTACGTTAGATTGTCACGTAAAGTTAAACTAAAATCTGGATTCAGTGATTTTTCAACGTGAAATCAATAGTTCAATTAAGCTTATTATAATAAGAGTTTCATGCATAGCTCATGCTGATCAAAATAAATTAGCTAATGTTGATGTATGTCAAGTGAAAAAATTGGATTAATTAGTTTTCCATAATAAATCCAAGTATTGCTAATATATTGAAATTTTGTCATGATAGATGAAATTTACATATATGATGTGATAACATTATTTATAATGTATTACTAGTATATGGAGTTGTAAATGAGTCGAGTCAAAATCGGATTTCTGATATTTGAGTTTGGACTAAAGCATTTATCGAGCCCAATGGAAAGTTAACGTGTCGATAAAATAGCTCGAGCAAGGCTCGTTAATGAGTCTTAACAATATAAATATGCTAATTAAAAGTTCAAAAAAATACGCTAACAAAACCTATTTATCAAGTCTAATTACGAGTTTCAAACGAATCAAGCTCATGCGCAAATTTTACTAGTATATTCACTCATCTAATTATGCATCAAAATTTAAATACACAAAATAAAGACGGCCGGTTTGTGGATTAATCACATGATTTAGTATTATTAATCCATTGATCAAAACATTCCTCTTAACGTCCAGTTAATCTCATTTCTTAATCCCACAATTATAGATCAAAACATGCATAAATTCCCCATTAATTAATTGTCTAATATTTAAATCATCCCTTTTCCTAATAAAAAAATTGGAAAATATATGGCGGGGACAGAAGCCAACCTAATACGACAGCGTATGATAGCTCATTAAGCAATCTCCCACAAAACGACGTTGCAAGTGTATTTTCCAAACACTGTAATCGTTATCACCTGCGCATAAAATCAATCGGACCACAAGAGCTTTCAAGCACCACCCACCGGCGAACCACCGCCAATGCTGCCGGCGATACGGCGGCACCACCACCACTGAACTCGACGACTCTTCCAACATGAAATAATGTCGGCCACAAACCCCAGCAAGCAGGCGCAGACGCAGGCGCGTGAGCTGAAGCACCGCGTGCTCGCGTGCCTCCACAAGCTCGCCGACCGGGACACCCACTCCGTCGCCGCGTCAGAGCTCGAATCCATCTCCAGAACCCTCCCTGCAGACGCCTTGCCCTCTTTCCTCTCCTCCATCTCCGCCACCGACTCCTCAGACAAGTCCCCCGTCCGCCGACAGTGCGTCCGCCTTGTCGCCGTCCTCGCCGACCACCACGGAAACTCCCTCTCCCCACACCTCTCCCGGATCCTCTCCGCCGTCGTCCGCCGCCTCCGCGACCCGGACTCCTCCGTCCGCTCCGCCTGCGTCGCCGCCTCACTCTCCCTCTCCTCGAACCTCACTTCAGCTCCCTTCGCCGCCGTCACCAAACCCTTCCTCGAAGCCCTCTTCACTGAGCAGGATTCCGGCGCACAAAACGGCGCCGCATTGTGCCTGGCGGCGGTGATTGAGGGATCTGGAAATCCGGATGTGGGGAGCTTGAGAAAATTACTGCCGAGACTCGAGAAGCTCGCGAAATGTGAGGGTTTCAAGGCTAAGGCGGCGATCTTGGCACTGATCGGAAATGTAGTCGGAGTGAAGGGAGTTTTGACCGGCAGCAGTAAGAATGTGATTAAGAACTTGGTGATGTGTTTGATGGAGTTTCTGAGCAGTGAAGATTGGGCTGCTAGAAAATCGTCGGCCGAGGCATTGATGAAGATCGCGGCGGTGGAGAAAGACGCGCTTTGGGAGCATAAAGCTTCTTGCTTGAAGAGTTTTGAAGCCAAGAAATTCGACAAGGTTTGATCTTTTCGATTTGGGTGAAATGGGTTTGATTTATTATTTCATTTTGCTTTACATATTTGGGATTTTATGTGTGTTGTAATACAAGATAGGGAATGTGGGTTGATTTGAACAGGTGAAAGCTGTGAGGGAGACTATGAATCAGTTGTTGGAAGCTTGGAAGGATATTCCCGATTTGCCCGATGAGGTCTCACCACTGCCTGAATCTCAGCCGTCGTCTAAAGGTAAACAAATTGAACCACTATTTGTGTTAATTGTTGATGGTTTTGTTTTGAATTATCATCGACTGTCATGAATGTTTATCGAGCCTGCTCTCAATTCAGTTCATTCTCTTGATTCCTTCAAAGTTCAAATTTGTTGCTGGGTTTGTTTTCATCTTTGTTCTGGTGATCTACTTTTCATAGTAGTTGCACCCAATCTTACGATCAAGTGGTTGTAAATTGTTGGTTGTTGATTTGTTCTGTAGTGCAAGTATTTGACTGCATGTAGCCTTGAGGCTGTCATTGTAACTTTTTCCATTTCATGTTTGGACTTTAGTTGATGGAGTTTTTAATCTGCCATTTATATTTCAATGGACATTCATCAACACATTTGTTACTAAAATATTAGACACTGCATTACCGTCGAGTATGTTACTCTACACTGAAGTTGTTCGCATTTTTGTTTGTGGGTACAGAAAACGCTAGTGATGGATCAAAAAATCCTCAAGGAGCTAAAAGTAGCTCTTTCAACGACCCAACTAAAAGACCTGCACAATTTACCAGTGGCTCGCCTGCTTTGACAGCCAGGAGAAAACGCTCGGCAGGTATTAATGAAAACAGAAAGAGTCCACCAATGTTCCGTAAATTAGACCACAAAAAGCAATCCAACTTGAAAGCTGAAATATTTGCTCCTGCCGGTTCTTCTCGCCCAGTGGTTACAGAATATAATACCCCTTTGGATGTGGACCAAAGAGTTTCAGAGATCGAAGAAGAAATAAAACCATTTGTAAAACCTGGGATCAGACGAGCCCTGTTCAATGAAAAGCACGATTTACCCAAGCTTGGTGAGGCGAGTGTTGTGGTTGGTAATGAAGCTGGAAACGATTTTGAGGACCCGAGAGACTATGAAGACCTGTCTTTGATCCGTAAGCAGCTTTTGCAGATTGAAAATCAGCAATCAAATTTGTTGGAAATTCTCCAGGTAAAAGGGCACCCTGAAAAAGGGGGGAACAAAAATATATAATGTGATTGACATTTCGAACTTATTCATTCTTGTGTAATTCAGGGATTTATTGGGAGCTCACAGAATGGTATTCACTCTCTGGAAAAACGTGTACACGGTATAGAACTGGCCTTGGATGAAATTTCATTCGACTTAGCTGTCTCCAACCAGAAGGTTCCAAACAACGATACCTTGTGCTGCAAGTTTCCAGTAACCGACTTCTTGAGCTCCAAGCTCTGGAGAAAACCGGAAGACTCTGCTACAGTTTCTCGATTATCCACTCGTGGGACCCCTTCACTGGCTGCAGCAGCACGCAGCATACCCGACCAGAACCAGAGAATTCACTTTCGTGGAGGTCATGGACTTGTAATGAACCCGTTGGCTGAAATCCCGAGAGGCTCCCCGGGGCTTCCGGAAGCTTCCTCGAGTGGAGTTGGAAAAAACTGAACTGTTTGAAGTTCCGTTGCACGTAATTATGTTCGGATGTTTTCAAAATTTCAGGCACCCTCTGACCTGACCAAATGGAATAACATTGCGTTTTCCATGAGATGTCAGAATCTATCTACTGTTTTACTATCATTTACTTCCAATTTCTATGATTTGTATATGCATTTGTATCAAGTATTAAGTAGATAACTTGTTTCAATTATTTTAATCCGGCTATGAATGTTGTTTGGAATGTGTGGCAAAAATTATCAGAAACTCGTGCAGGCATGGACAATAACGGACCATGAAAACAAGTAGCTGTTAAATTAAAACCAGTTAACCATTTTTCACCATTTTGATTATACTTTATGGTTATCTTTCTTGCATGAAATTTAATGACCATAAAGGACTATTGGATACATGAACCCACAAACAAAAATATCAAGGAATGAGATATAAGGGTTCACCTCAGATCAATTTAGGAAGTCTGACAACATCTGAAAACTGAAGAACTACACACACAGACAAGTACACACTACTACTCTGTACAATAAAAGTTCATGCATAAATCAAAGTATGTGGAGCCAAATTCGAATCTACATGCTTTTATTTATGCATCGCTCTTGATATCCATAAGTGCCACTTTTCTCCAGTCGAGCAATCGAGGATACAAGAATCACTCTCCTACGGAATTTGTTCTTAAGTTCATATTACTGAGTGCCGCTTTCAGTCCCACCACTTCTTCTCGGACAAAGAAATAAGCTGCCACATCAAAAGCAAGCAATATTTAGCCAATGAATTGATTTTTCCGAATTTAACTAATGCAAATGAATAAACCAATAATTGTTAGAACATAAACATGAAATCACGGCTCCCCTAGATAAGCTTTACGAGATAAATCAAATGTTTGGAGTACATGAAAACTTAGAATTTTCTCAATATTATGCCTTGAAGAAGACTTGAACCTCCACGCTCTTTAGCACGAGATTTTGAGTCTTGCGTGTCTACCATTTCACCACCAAAGGCATCTTGAAAGTGCATCTTATTCCATGAATAGGATATATCTATCTAGTGTGATGTATGGAATATATGACAAAGGTAGAGTCTTTATATTGATCGGTCTTATAGGCTCAGGTTGAATATTCAACACGAACAACCAAATACTGACAACCGCCAAGGACTATATGTAAGAAAAATGAAAAGGAAGACGCTATTTGATAAGCATTGTGTAAGAAAATATTTACATAATCATGACCACAATCATAAAATTGAGCTATAAAATGACATGTCGAGTAGCATTACTCGTAAATATATCAAGATCTTTTAATTGCAAGTTCAGCAATGAAGCTCAGCAAGAATATATGATATAGGCTACTAAACTATGAAACCCAACAAAAGAAAAGGAAATCAGTTTATTATGCACTGACCTGACGAGCAACTTGTGCCAATCGTCTGCTTTCTCGCGTTGACTCCTTTGACAAGCTAGTCTTAGATTGCTTCAAGTTCTGAACTCCATTTTGTTTAGCTTCTGTTTTCTTTTTTGTCTCAATTGCATCATTCACATTAGATCCCACCAAAGCCTCTCTCTTACGCTTCCTTTGAAACGTGTACTTGATGACTCTTTCTCCAACAAACTCGGTAAGCCCTGGACTCATATAACCTGAATTCAACTCTAAACCATTTGACAACACACCAACCTTCTCAAAATCAGTTTTACTATCAGGTGAAGAGGAACCATTTCCATCATCAAAATGCACCGGTTTTGCCTTCAATCCTTCATCTTTTTGTGGTGTACTTTCCACACTATTTATTTCTTTTCCTAAAATTTTTTCAGACCCCAAACAAAACCCCGTTTCAGTTTTGATTTGAGACAATACTGAAGCTGTTTCGAACAGATTTTCACTCAGGCAATCACTGTCTTTGACTATATCAGAATCATATCCCACTCTCAAGGGCGCCACATTTTTCCTTTTCCTGGCAGCTCTTTTCCTTTTACACGAAATATATTGCAGATTTCTGAATATATTATCTGGTAAAAGTTTTTTCTCAAGTTCACTCATAGTATTATCCGCAGAAGCTGGTGCTTTGCTGGTATCTTCACCTTCTTCCTTCTCCCTGCCAAGATAAGTACCAAAACATTTCACAAAGGGGCCAAATATCGGGCACAATATTATATATATATATATATATATGAATAAAGAGCAAGAACAAAGGAAGTACCCTTGCATCTGTTCTCTGCTATTCTTCTTGTCATGTACTTTATCATTTTTCCCCAAGAGGCACAGCGTGTCATCAGAGAGATTCTTCTCACACGCACGAATTCTTTGGGTGCAACCATTTCTATGCAAACCAGGGTCTTTAACTCTAACTGTTACAGAAGGTAAATCTTGATTCCTAATATAAGAACTACATTGGCAAAGTATCACGCTGCCACATTTGCAACACGGATTTCTGAGTATCGGGTTCGACATTGTTACATCAGAATTCTTATCTTGGGAGTTTGGAGGAAAGGATGTACCGAAGTCATATGAGTACATACCGTCCTCCGTTCCTCCTGAAAATGCAATGGTTGGTTTATTCGAATTCTGCAAATTGTCTTCCCTTACTCGTTCGAGTTCAGCTTGTGCCAGTCCTAATTCATTTCTGAGATCATTTACAATATCTTCAGCTTCCTCAAGTTGAGCTTCGAGCACTTCAATTTTCTTTTGCTGATTAAAAGATGCAGCTTCAGCTTGACTTGTCTGAAAAGTTAAGCAAATATACAGCCATATAAGTAATATCATCTCCATATGTTGATAAATATTGATAAATAAGGGAATGCTTGCAACCATGTAAAAAGAAAAGGTGATTCAACAAGTGGAGAAAGACATTTGAATGTTAAAATAGTTTTACTTCATATGATCAAAACTGACAATCTGCAAGAGGTGCACATGCTAGCTTACTATTGGCCGCATGAGAATTGAGGAAATTTCGTGTGACAAATAGATAAAGACACGTTCCAACTTTACAAATCATGAAATCAATGCCACTTCTCGAAACTTTGATGCGTATAGCATCCGCAGGCATAAATAAATGCCAAGTAGATCTCTTTAATTCAGCCAAACAATAAATAGACAACGGTCAGAGAAACAAAGTGAATTAACTATCGAATAAGCAGAAAAACAAAAAAAAATGCTTATCAGCATTTTCAAAAGGAAGATTACAATTTCAACCAATACAAAATTGAGCATATTATTCATTTCAAGTACAATCTTTCCATTTGGTTAAAATATCACAAATAAACATTCAAAAATCTGTGTTCTTGGAGAATCATTGGATGGAAAAGCTTAATTAGTGAAATGAAAACAGAAAAAAAAAATCACATTTAATCCTCATCAGAAAACCGACTATACAAAATAATCAACAGCCAATTCAACAAAAGATTTATGAGATGGAAAAACTAGCTTAGGTAAACATTGAAACCATAGTTCCAAACAAACCAATAAAAGACATCACAAAGGCTACACTATGCGTGAATCATCAGTAAAATGCAATCAGCAAATTCGTGTAAAGAGAAGTTAAAACTATCAATGACAACTGAAATACACTCCATTTCATAACACAGTGTACTCTCCCCAATAAATCCATCATTAGATAAAACTATACTTAAAATTCATAAGTTGAAACTCAAAAATTTCACCTTAAACTCCATCATTTGCTTAAGGCGCATCAGCATTCTCAAAGCCTCCTCTTTCGCCACCTTCAACTCATACTGATACTGTGCCGCCCTTTTATCCGACGACATAACCCTCATTGCAGCATCCTTAGACATGTTGAATAGTACATCAGCATAGGCCTTCTTTAATGCTGCCAACTTCTGAACTCAAAGACCAACACCAAAACAATGGAATTCATAAACAAATACAGAAAAGAAAAGAAAAAAACAACCCTTTTACACACAGATCACGACAACACAAGAACCGTCAACATACATAGCTTAAAGATTATAAGATACCAGCAGAAAGAATCAACATTTACCCCAATTTCAATAATTTTCAGCTTAATAGCTACTGGATTAACTCGTAAAAAGTTACACACACACACACACGACACACAGAAGACAGAAAAACTTGTCCGCGCCATGAGACAAAAATCAAGACTAATACACCAAAAATCAAACAACATAAACCAAAGCAAACCATATGGATTTGGTGAATTTTTTCGAAACAGACACAAACAAAAAGAAAATACTCCATAACACCTCCGAGAGTCAAACCAAAACTGCAAACAAAATCAAGAAAGAGTAGAGGATCGAATTCCAAAGCAACACGACAACAAATGCAGGAACAAAAGTAACCAAAAACAAGGGTAACGAAGTGGTTACAGGGCATGAATTAGGTAGTTGACATATACTGTCGGAAAAAAAAAGGAAAAAGAAAAAGAAATGGCTGCGGCGCCGTGGAGAAGGCGGTGTACGGCGGCTGAACTGCGGAAGAAGTGGCGGAATTTTTACCTCATCGGCGTCCATTTTCTCTGAAAATTTTTCCGAACGAGCTTTTTTGTGTTAGTTGAGGTTTTCGGTCCGAAGTTTGTTTTTTATTATTAACTTAGTT
>CACSLK010027624.1:7199772-7215648 GCA_902706635.1 Striga hermonthica | reverse complement strand
TTTTTAAATTAATTCATGTTGAACTTAGGATTACCATTTCTTCTCAGATGAAACTCCATGGGGAAAAATTTGGGCGCAAAGGTCATTTGTCAATCACAACAGAGGTAAATATGAGCATTTCATTTCTCTCAAATCATCACTTGCTTATGATTACATAATGTTTGTGTGTGTATTAAATTGGTCTTTTGGCTAAAAAATGCACTTACATATAATTGAAGTGGCTTCTTTTTTACACATGGTAGAGCTTCGCAAGGCCGATGGAGACACATTAGATATTCACAAGGTGATAAATAGCGTTGAGCTTTATTATTAACGGGAAAAACACGTTATGAATGTCTGGATAATTTTATCAGATTCTTCACATTAATATTACATTTTCAGCAACCTTTTCGGTTATCACAATATTTAGAGAAGATTTACGCTACCATTTCACTTATATGTATTTTATTTCGTAATATTTTTTTATTGTGTAATGTTCTATGCTTGGGTTCCTTCGTATGCAGTTCTATAAGAACCTATCAACCGGGCTCAAAGATATAGTTTGGAAAACGGGCGACGAAGTAAAAGATGAAGTTAATAACAGTAAGTGTTCCATTCTATTATGCATTTAACTAATCGAAAACTTCATTTGAAAATACCAGACGAGGGATTTTTCTTCATAATTGTTCATTTTTCCTCTTTTGTGTTGCAGGTACCATGCCTGCTTCAGCAGGAACATTTCTGTGATTGATTCGAGTGTGGATCCTTGCTATTTTTATATAAATTTTGAATAATCCACTTGTTTGTCAGTCATATGTGGCTACCTGTTGAGGTATGGATTTTACACCTACTGTAGTAGATTATAACAAAAATGTGAGTTCTTACAACTTCTGATGTATTAAATTCTTTGTTGGAACCTTTTTGTTATCTTTGTGAGAATTAAAGTTGTTATTTTGAACACTTTTGCCAGTAGCTTTTGTTTTGTGATTTTCATAGTGCCACACTTTGAAAAGGCTTTTTGGAACATGATAAGAAGCACTATGTTGCACATATTATCCTGAAAATTTGTGTGCTTGAATTTTATTTGCACGAAAGGGACAAAGAAAAATATGCATCGGTTCAAAATTATTTGAAACAACGGGGAATATAGGAGAAAGAAGCATTACAGAAGACACAAAATGCAAAACAGATGAACATTTTACCTCTCTTATAAGAAACCATGAGTTAGTTCTTTTGGTGCAAGCCTTAATGCATGAGTTAGTTCTTTTGTACCTATTCGCAACTACACAATTTTTTATTTACCTTTATGTAATGATATTAATTACTTTCAGAATTGTTAGATGGTATAAATCATTGTGGAATACTTTGAGCAAGCCTGTGTTTATATTTAAAGACTTTTGAGCCCATGATTTGGCTATTTGGCACCTTATATGGTTCAAATTATCATGACTTTCACCGTTTGTTTCTGACAACGTTTCTCATGCAGGACTTTTGATCATTTGTTTATTACACTGTTCTGCGGTCATGGCTGACCTTGGTGGGTTGAGAGGGCTTTTGCAAAACGACAAAGCATTCAGTTACCATGGTGGGTGTCGGTTTAAAGATTCACGGTCGATCTCTAACCGGAGATGAGCATCATTTCTTTCACCTTTTTGTATGGCTGGTCAGAAATATAAAGCTGTCGAACTTACTCCACGACCTTCTCCTCTTTGCCCAAGTCTTTTCGGTTGTTTGTGGTACTAATTTCTGATTGTCTGAAGATGAGTTTCCCCAAGCGGTGGCTAGAGATTATTTCACATTGATAGATATTTTCCAATTTAAGAAGCAATATCTAATTATTGTGCTGATTTATTGCTCCGATTTGCTGCACTAGGTCACTTAAATTGGGGCTTCTATAAAAACAGTGTTACATAAGTGAATTATATTTAGCTACAACCTTCTGAATTTTTTTTATCGGCATGTTGTTCCCATTTATCAGTAAAAAGAAGGGTCTGAATGAGTTTATCGGCCATTCTTGTTTGTGTTTTTTGTTGAAACTGTAAATTTTCTGTATTTTGGTCCCAAATCATGTATACTTTGAATAGAGCGATTCTTGGATGAGAATTATTCTTGTTGCTTGTAGTTACACTTTTCCCGGCGACATGTACTCTGCTTTTTGCCCATTCATTCACCTGGAATCAGGTTTTTAAAAAAAGCACTGAATGTTTAGAAAGCCATATATTCAAATATAAGAGCCATATATTCAATTCAAATATATAAAAAAAGGTAAAAATCCACATATTTGCATATCTACACACTAATCTAATGCTAAACTCATCAATTACAACACAGTTAACAAGTAGCCCATATTAATTATTATTGCTTCCTACAAGATTCAGAGGTTTTGTAAAATATATACACGGGGAGGAACCACCCAACAATGGAAGTACGATAATTAACTTTTTTACCACGTCTTTGTAGAAAAATGTTCTTTGCAGCTTGAAGTTGCTGTTATTGGTCTGCATCCTTGGTCCATTTCTTCTATTCATCTTTCTGGAAAAAAGATCTATACTGTTTCAGTTTCCTATAAATACATTTGTGGCTACGCGTTGTTAAAGAAAAATAAAATATTGAATGTGGATGGGTTGGTGCATTTGACTAAATGCAATAAATATATAAAGTTTTTCAAGAAGATGGATTTACATTTACAAATATAGTATTTATAAATTGGGATTGCCAAATACCAAAATAATATTGGAGACAAGGAAGTTAAAAATTAATTATTAAAGTTTTTCATAACATAAAAAAACGCATAGAAAACATAACAAAATCTAAGTAGAGGTTATCAAATAAATTCTTCATACAAGATGTAGATGAAAAAATAAAAAATTCCTAATTTTATCATACAACAAAACACCCAACCTAACTGCATGGCAAACGAAAAAAAAATAATTTTTTTTTTTTTACCACGCATGATTGTAGTTGTTCTAACGCATTCATGTAACATTAGCTTCTTATTCATCCAATTAAATGCAAACAACTACAAATTATATAGTACACAAATATTTCTTAATTAAAAATAAAATTTACCTCCAAATTGGGCTCGGCTGTGCTGTGCACAGCCGGGAACAAACTAGTATATATTATATATAAAAAAATTCGTCCTTTATCCTCAAGTCTGAAGACCCCACGTGGCATCTTCTTCCTCCTTCCCTCTCTCAGAAGCTTAAACCCCTAAAATCTCCATTTCCAATCTCCTCCCAAGCTCTCATATGTAACTAAAATGATGAAATTGGCCCTGCCCTACCACCACTCTTTCTCCCCAATCCTCACGCCGCCATCCACAGCCGGCGCCAACCTCCTCTTCCCGCCCAATTTCCACCGCCACCGCCGCCTGACCCACCTACCGGTTCCCCGCCGCAGCCTCTCCATAACAGCCAGATCGAGGAAACAAATTGTCTACGGCAACCCTAGCGTCACCGTCGAGAAAGGCAAGTACAGCTACGAAGTCGAAACCCTAATCAACAATCTCTCCGGCCTCCCGCCACGCGGCAGCATCTCTCGGTGCCTCGAACCTTTCCGGAACAAGCTCTCGCTCTCCGACTTCACCAACGTGTTCCGGGAGTTTGCCCAGCGCGGCGACTGGCAGAGGTCCCTTCGCCTGTTCAAGCATATGCAGCGCCATATATGGTGCAAGCCCAATGAGCACATTTATTCTCTCGTAATCGGGATCCTCGGCCGGGAGGGGCTTCTGGATAAATCAGCGGAGATTTTCGAAGAGATGGAAATGGATTCTGTCCCAAGAACCGTGCTTTCTTACACTGCGATTATTAACACCTACGGTAGGAATGGGCAGTACGAGGTTGCGTTGGAACTGCTCGAGAGAATGAAGAAGGAGAGAGTTTTGCCGAATATTTTGACTTACAATACCGTTATAAATGCTTGTGCCCGAGGCGGGTACTCGTGGGAGGGGCTGTTGAGTTTGTTTGGTGAAATGAGGCATGAGTGCATTCATCCCGATTTAGTTACTTACAATTTGCTTTTAGGTGCGTGCGCTAGCAGAGGGTTGGGGGAAGAGGCCGAGATGGTTTTTAGGACGATGAACGAGAGTGGGGTTTTGCCGGACATTAATACGTACAGTTATTTAGTCCAAACATTTGGGAAGTTGGGGAAACTGGAGAAAGTTTCGGAGCTTCTTGCTGAGATGGAGGCTGATGGGAATTTGCCGGAGATAATGAGTTATAACGTGTTGTTGGAGGCGTATGCCAACTCGGGGAAGATAAAGGAGGCTATGGGTGTTTTCAGGCAGATGCAGGCTGTGGGGTCCACGCCGAATGCCGGGACGTTTAGTATCTTGTTAAATATGTTCGGGAAAAATGGTAGGTATGAAGACGTGAGAGATCTTTTTCTCGAGATGAAGGTGAGTAATACTGAGCCGGATGCTAATACGTATAACATACTGATCGATGTTTTTGGCGAGGGAGGGTATTTTAAGGAGGTTGTCACATTGTTCCATGATATGGTGGAGGAAAATGTGGAGCCGAATATGGAGACATACGAGGGGTTGATTCGTGCCTGTGGGAAAGGGGGGCTTCATGAGGATGCAAAGCGGATTTTGCTTCATATGAATGAAAATGGATTCATTGCCAGTTCCAAAGCATATACGGGGCTGATTGAGGCCTATGGTCAGGGGGGCTTATACGAGGAGGTTCTTGTTGCGCTTAACACAATGAACGAGATTGGGAGTGTGCCAACTATCGAGACCTATAATACTCTGATTAATGCGTATGCGAAAGGTGGGCTTTACAAGGAAGCTGAGGCTATTTTGTCAAGAATGGACCAGTTGGGTGTTCCTAAAAATAGGGATACATTGAATGGTATGATTGAGGCGTATAGGCAGGGAGGCCAATTTGAGGCAGCCATAAAGGCTTATGTTGACCTGGAGAAGATAAACGCTCATCCGGATGAATACACTCTTGAGTCGGTTTTGAGCGTGTATTGCTTTGCCGGCCTTGTTGATGAGAGTGAATTACAGTTTGGGGAGATTAAGGAGTTGGTTGGCAATCCTAGTGTTATGTGTTACTGTATGATGCTGGCAGTATATGCAAATTCCGACAGGTCAGACTTCAATTGTGTTACTGTATTGCATTTATCTTTCTTATTTACCTATACATTAGACATTCTCTTAATGATTCAGATGAAAGCATTTATATGTCCTCTTCTATTTTTACCGTAACTAGAAATACTATGACTTCTTGAGCAAGTATGGTCTAGGTGAAGGGAAAAAATATGGAAGGACAAAACAACCATCTTCCCATGACCTATACTGCTATTCCTGTTAGTTACAGATTGATAAGATCACCAATTCAAATAACAGAATGGAAAATGAAGAGAGAAAACTTCCAAGTGACAACTAACGGAGCACAAGACCTTGTTTCCAATTCCTTGTCATTTTAATCAAATTTGATAACATATTTTTATATACAACTAGCGGCATGAATTATGACGAGTATAAGAAAACTTACATTGATAAGTTTGAAAGAGAGGAACACAAGGAAAACAAGAGTCTCTCTCAAAGTCTCTTCCGAGAACAGTGATTTCAGTGCGTGTATACTTTATTAGTGTTTGAGATATCATTTTATTCACATTAAAAATTGCGAGCATCTATATCAATGTGGACCAATATTGAAAAACTTGTCGAGGGCCTCCAATTTTCTGGAGACTGTCCTGCCTGGGTATCTGTTATTTGTATGATTTCGCATATGGGTTTATTCTCTTCCCGAAACATTCTAGCGAAAGGGATACTTTTGAAATAATTAAATGAACACTGTAAAATGGTATTTTTTTGCGTGCTTGTAATTCGTGCTATCCGTGTTGGAAAACTGAACTTTAATTGGCTGGATTAAGTTTATTTGTTATTTTGGCTCATTACTGTGTACACTTAGCAGAACTTCCTCGGTTGGATTGTTAAAATAGTTAGCCTCCATTCATGCATCTGATCATTCTGTCTAGAAAGATGATAGATTATTAATTTTTCTTCTCTATTTTAAGAGCTTAAAACGTCATATTTATGTCCAGGTTAGACAAGGCCAGTGAATTGCTAAATGAAATGCAGACAAATAAGGCGTCAGATGCTCACCAGATTATAGGACATATGATTAAGGGAGATTATGATGACGACAGTAATTGGCAAATGGTGGAGTACGTATTTGACAAGCTCAATTCTGAGGGATGTGACTTACGAATTAGGTTCTATAACACTATTCTCGAAGCACTTTGGTGTTTAGGCCAGAAGGAAAGGGCTGCAAGGGTGCTTCATGAAGCAACAAAAAGGGGATTATATCCAGAATTATTTCGTAAAAACAAACGTATATGGTCTGTAGACGTGCACAGGTATTACTGCTTTTATCCTTTTATTTTCCTCTTGTGATGCGTGTGCTGTAAGATATTTATGAGGTGCTTATTGTATCTTACTTTTGGTATTTTTTTTTTTTTTTTGGAAGGATGTGGCCTGGTGGTGCATGTACTGCAATATCAGTCTGGCTGAACACTATGCAAAAGCTGTTCAATAAAGGGGAGGAACTTCCTCAACTAGCGACTGCTATTGTTGTGTGAGTGAGATTGTTAACTTATTTGCCTGAGTTGCATATTTTTTAATTTTATTTTTTAACATTGTATTATTAGGAGAAATGATTTGAGCTGGCAGAATTCTCTCGTATAGAATCAACACATACGAATGTTTTTATCATTTTTTTATCAACCACGTAACTGTTTCTATGTTAATTTGTTAAACCTTGCTGCTGTCTGTGCTTTGATCCGAGCAATACAAGAATATTCCCGAATTAGAAGTGCAATTTTAAATTATAGGAAAAAAAGAATTAGGTTATATTGTTCCTCAATGAAATAAATATTCATGAAGTTCACTTCCTTGTTTATACAGAAGAGGGCATATGGAAAAGAGCTCAATAACTCGAGACTTCCCAATCACAAAAGCTGCGTACTCCTTCCTAAAAGACGTATCATCAGCCTTCTGTCTCCCCGGTTGGAATAAGGGGAGAATAATTTGTCAAAAGCCTCAGCTTAAGCGTATCTTTTCCAAAACCGAACAATCTTCAGAAGGCTCAGAAATCGAGGAAGACATAGTTAGTTTGCACAATACCCCCTTTCCTGTATTAAAAACAAGAACATCCACGAGTGGCCTAAAGCAAGAAAAAACCAACAAACTAAGTTTTAGGTCTGTTAGCGAACTTATGGCCAGTGGGGTATGAAATTTTTTCGTAGATATAGCTTCATCCTCAATCGAGCCAAGAAAAATCCTAGGACCAAAGTGCAAATTATACCTTGAAGTGGGGCCCGTTGGTGGATATTGAGTTCATTCATGTCCTTTCAAAAGATAAGAACTTCTTCGGCTTGCCAAAGAGTGCAACGTTGCCTAAAACATTCGCGTCTCGATTTTTTGTGCTGTTGAGTTTTGAGCTTCACAATGTGGGATACTGTTGCTATATCTGAATCCCCCACTTTGTGTTGTCTGGTTTTAGTGGCAGAAAACCTTAATGACAATGTGGAAATTTGTTGCCACTTGGATAAGCATATAATGTACGAGAATCTGGAAAAGCGGATGATTCGGCATAATGGAAATGAAAAGTGTTCACATTTTTTTTTTTTTTTTTGGGAAAGACCTTAATGAATGCTGTGAGTTTTTCTGTCTGTGTGCATATTGTGATGTTTAAACCTTGCTGCTGTCTGTGTGGGATAATTGCTGGTGTTTACTTTAAATGATAAAAAAGTTTATGAAAATTATTATCCTGATTAAGATAGTGTGATACTGATACCTCACAAACCATGTGATTTTGACAGCCGAAGTTTTCTTGATTAAAATTGAGAGAGTTGCTTTCGACAGTAACTATTATTATTGTATTTATTTGTTTTTTTTTTTTTTGGGAAATATTCATCAGTTTTTGGATTAATTTAATTAATTAAAAAAAAAGGTCAAAAAATATTCTATAACAAATGGCTTAAAAGTTGACTTTTTTTTTGTTCTACCATGCTGTTAGGCACTCCAAAGTGCATAGATTAAGTTTTCTAGATTCAATTCTCAAATTACTCTTAATATTCGTTGAGATTTGAGGAGTGCATTAGCATACATATCGCATTTTTTTCACCGTTTGATCAGTACACATTGTGTGAATATGTAATAGGATCGAATATCTACCAATTTTGAAATAATTATTAAGTGAATTTGATTCTCTTAGCATTTAAATAATGAAATATTAATTAATATATTTAAAAAGTCATTTTCTCTTGATCTCCCACTTAAGTACAATTATTCCAATAGATTGCACCCCCAAATAATATTGCTTCTAATATTTTCTTTTTTTGAATTTTTGCACCTTGTGACACATCTCTGTGTATTTTATAAAGGCTTCAATCTGCTACTTTGTTTTCTCTGATAAAAATAAATAAATATATAAAATTGGAATAGATGATGTTGACTGTTATTTTCATTTCATTTTTTTTTTTCCATTTCAACTTTATTAGAAAAAAAGAAGCACCTATATATCGTGGTTATCGAGCTCAAGAAAGATTTTATTTAATTGAAATGTCAACTTCACCAAACTCGTCATACTTTATTTGATATTTTACCACTTAAGCAAATATACATAATTATGAACCTTCGTGTCAAATTCAAGAAAAATCACTTGGATCTTATTAATGAATTTTATAGCTTTTATTTCTTTTCATTATTAATCAATGAATTTTATAGATTTGATCACTTTCTCAAAAGGGTCGTGCAATACAAAATAGTGCATGGACTAGAAAATAAGTCAGATCTTATGAGGAAAAGCTTCTTCTTCTTTTTTGGTGCAAGAAAAGGAGGCTACGTAGAGCCTAGACAAGAATCGACCGAGAATAGGACACATCGACCCTGTCGTGATGTAACCAAACACTCGCCTCTGGCGGAGGGCTCGCCAACCGGTGAAGACCACCCGGACCCTTTGATGCCAAAGAAGCCAAATAATCTGCAACAAAATTTGCTTCACGATAGCCATGACTAACCTCCACCGCCCATGATCGACCCATTAGCTCCTTGATTCCTTTCACTAGACCACCATACCGCCCATCATAACGCTGTAGCTGTAACATCTCTAGGATACTCTTATTGTCAACTTTAACTTGGATATTACGGGCTCCGATATCCCAGGCCAATGCGAGGCCCTGGAATAAGCCCCACAGTTCCGCACCGACGATCGAGCAAAACCCAATATTCATCAAGAAACCATGCACCCATTGGCCATGATGGTCGCCACCCGCACTAGCCATACCCGTCGACGGCATAAAGCTACCATCCGTATTAACCTTCAAAATATATTGTTTCGATATATATATATATATACATTCCTATTTAAATGTTATATTCAAAATATAATAAATACACATATACCATATATTATATATATATTAGGTTTGTATTTACTTGAAATAGTATTGTTTTACCGCCATATGATAATATGTTACTATTTAAGAAAAACAAAGTAAACATTATTTTACTTTTTTTTTTCTTTAAGTATTTTTTTCTTTATCATCGACTTTTATATTTATTTTAGTTAATATGATATCAATACTTTGTTGGGCTCAGATGCGCAAATGCGGAAGGTGTAAATTAAAACATCGATGTAAAATAGATAACAAATAATCTCAATCTCAGCAACACAAGGATGACAAAAGAAATCTCTTGCAATAAAGCATGACTTTTCTGACGTGGAAGATCAGTAAACTGCGACTACAGAGCATACTAAAAATATCACAAATAAATAAAATACGCAAAAAAGAAGACACCAAGCGAGAAAAAGAAAATACCAAAAACAACATTCCGAAGCGTTAGATTTTTCAGTGATGAAAAATAGAGTTTTGCAAATTAATTTCCATGTTAAAAGTATGCAAGTTAATTTCCATTTGGCACGAGTTTTGCAATGCGAAATTGTGCTGATTAACTAAAGTTAGACCTACTTTATAGGATGAAACTCAGAGCTAGTTTTGTAGATTATGGCAATAAACACTTTATGTAATCTTTGTACCAAAAATAGAAATAAAAATAAATAAATAAATAAAATAATAATAATAATAATAATAATAATAATAATAATAATAATAATAATAATAATAAAATAAAACTTGATGTTTTCCATAACAAATACTCTGGTTACTTAATACATCTTTGACATGTCTAATTAAAAATAAGCAAATAACAATCAGATTGATGATTAAACTAAGGGAAAAAAAAAAAAGAAGATTGCAATTTGAATACTCAAAACTGCAGTCAACTCTTCATCAATGTTTTTCAAAAGAAACTATTGAAAATAAGTTGAATGGAATAATATTGAGAAGAAAAATGCATGTCAAATAACTCATCAAAATTTTCAAATGAAAGTATTGAAAATAAGTGAAAAGGAATAATATTTAGAAAAAAAAAATAAATAAATAAATAAGGGAGTTTGAGTGGGATGTTATATTGCTGTTGATAATAGTACGCACCTTATCTCTTTATCTTTTCTGTTTAATGTACCCCGCACCATTGATGGATCATACTAGTATATATCTTCTCCATGAAATTACAAATTATTATTTTTTTATTATGTTTTCTTCTTTTCTTTTAGCGAAAATTATTTTTTTTTTTTTGGTACAAGCACCTTCCAAGGGAACCGACTAATCCGGAATCGAGTCGGGTAGGACCACAAGGGCGGCAAAACTCTCCCTCAAGAGGTTTAACACTGCTGCATTTCCAGGGCTCGAACACGAAACCACTGGTTAAGTTGGAAGAGATCCAAGTCATCTCATCCAAGCACTCTTGAGTAGCGAAAATTAATTTTGATGAGAAGTTTTGTCCTCTCCCACAATTATCATCCTCAACTATATTAATTTCTTATATTGTTACATACTTCCATTTTTTTATTATGAAGGAGGAGGTTAAAGACCTAGGCTATGACTTGTCGGGGGTACGACAGTCCGATACTGTCGTGTTCAAGCCACGGTCCTAAACCTATAGGAGGAGAAGTAACTCGAATACTCGATGCACATGTTACATACTTTCATTGAATTTACAAACCGAATTTGCAACCAGCTAATAGTCAAATAAGTCCATGACTGATTAATATTAATTTTTTGGGAATAAATTAGAGGTTTGACCTGTTATCATCTCTAGATTGTTTGATAAGCAGCAATTTAAAATAGTTATTTATTTGATTCCAAAGTTAATTCCAAAAAAAAAAAAATCAATATTTGAGCCTTTTGAAATATATAATTATATAATTAATTTATATATCAAATAACTAGTTATTTATCAAAACACTTTATAGCAAATCAAATGAATATATCAATTATCTACTGTCTCTCAAATGGGTTTGGGTCACATTTTTTTTAAAAAAAAAAAAAATCAAATCAAAGGTATTGGAAATGGCTTCAATTTTTATACCACATAGTTATATAGACTGAGATTGCATAAAAGATAAAATAAATTTATTGTATGGTCCTCACGGGCTGAACGAAATATTTATACTTAGGCCTGTAAGAAACTGGGGGAAAACGGGTGCGGTCCCATTAACATGAAGCGCACCATGATAAGGGAAAAGCCCATATGAAGCCCAATGGGCTACTCCTCCTTTCACCAATTGGTTTTGGGATGGAACCCCATTGGGCTTCATTTGGGTTTTCCCCACTTTGGTGCGCTTCATGTTAGTGGGCCCGCACCGTTTTTCCCCCAGTTTCTTTCATGGTATCAGAGCCCACTTTGTGTCTGGGTTAGAGACATGATATCAGAGCCCGACCAACTTTGTGTCTGGGTTAGAGACATGATATCAGAGCCCACTTTCTGCCTGGGTTAGAGACATGATATCAGACTCACAAGTAATATCAGACTCACAAGTAAGAGGCGTGTTAGAATATCACTTGTGAGTTGTCCCACATTGTTAATACATGGAAAATAGACCCATCTTATAAGTCTAATGGGCTAGACCTTCTTCCACCAATTGGTTTTGGGATGGAACCCCATTGGGCTTCATTTGGGTTTTCCCCACTTTGGTGGGGTTCATGTTAGTGGGCCCGCACCGTTTCCCCCCCTCCCCCAGTTTCTTACATGGTATCAGAGCCCACTTTGTGTCTGGGTTAGAGACATGATATCAGAGCCCGACCAACTTTGTGTGTGGGTTAGAGACATGATATCAGAGCCCACTTTCTGCCTCATTTGGGTTTTCCCCACTTTGGTGGGCTTCATGTTAGTGGGCCCGCACCGTTTTTTCCCCCAGTTTCTTACATGGTATCAAAGCCCACTTTGTGTCTGGGTTAGAGACAGAGTCCACTTTGTGTCTGGAAAAACCCAAATGAAGCCCAATGGGGTTCATCCCAAAACCAATTGGTGGAAGGAGGAGTAGCCCATTAGACTTATAAGGTGGGTCTATTTTCCATGTATTAACAATGTGGGACAACTCACAAGTGTCTAACAAGGCCCATTGATTTGTCATTTGTCCTAATATTTTATGTCTCTCGTGTTTATTTTATTTCATTTCACTCCAAACTTCTATGCCCTTATCCCGATTGGATCTACTGTAGGAAAATTTGGATGGGCACCAAAAATATCACATGAAAAGACAATGGGCAAACTATTAAATACTTAAAACACGAGGACCGTTCATGCAGTATGTTAAATTTTCTATTTGGAGTGTGCAAATTGATGAAATGATTATTTGTAGGAAGATTGGGTTCACAATCGCTATTTTAATGATTTAACCATTATACTCTTACTTATTCCTTCATTTATTCATTATACTATTACATTTTCATTGATTTAATCATTATACTATTACTTTTTCATTAATTTTACTATTATACTTTTATAATTAATATGTTGACTTAAATAAAATAACAATGGTAGGAGTTGAACCCATAGTCTTTGGTTTTTTTTTTTAAAGAGCTACCATCACTAACTCGACTACCAAGCATTTTGTTATAAGTGTGATTTTATCTATTTATATGACAAGTGTTTACGGTCGACCGCCAACGGTTACAGATGGTGTTATGAGACAGTTAGATCAGAGGCTATTGGAATAGTTAAGCGCGTAACTGATGAGATGTTAAACGCATAACTGATGAGATATTAACACGAAAATGAAAGGATCAACATTAAACACAAGACAAACAAAAGGAAGTATGCTGGAAAAAATAAAAGACACCAATTTTGCCGACAAGCTAGGGAGGTCGACAAGGAGAGTGAATTCTCTGAAAGTATGATTTAATCTATGTATGAGAGTTGTACATGCCAGGCTTGGCTTGCCTAATACTACCTCCATTTCAAAATAAATGTCGTTTTAACTTTTTTGATGCATCCATTTTGCTATGTATCTAGACATATTAATGTCTGCATACATAGCAAAACGGATGAATCAAAAAAGTCAAAACGACATTTATTTTGAAATGGAGGGAGTATGTTGTTTTCTTTTTTGGTGGGCCGAGATGGTCGAATTTTTACACAAAAAAGGTAGTGGTGTAATAAATGCTATAGGCATCTCAGGGCGCAGGTAGATATGTCCACGGGTCGAACCGGCCCGGCCTTAAACCGGCCTCCTAAGGGCCGATTCGTTGAACCAGACCCTTAGGGTCGCGGTTCGGTCCTGATTCATAAACTTTTTATTTTTAACCCGTCGGGCCGGGCTGGGCTAGGCCGCAATATTTTTTTTTTAAGGGTCGTACCAGCCCGGAACCATCCGAGACCCGCCGAGTCGGTGAACCAACGGTTAAGTAGAACCGGCCCATAGCTTAGTTCGGGCCGGTCACGAGCCAAAATAGTGAGGCCCGTTGACCCGGCGGGCCGGGCAGGGTCGCGTCCCGCAGTTGGTCACCTCTAGGCACAGGGTCCTGTCGCGTGTATCCATGGAAAACTCGACTGAGGATGAAACGGTTTTAGAGGTGAGTGCCCAAATGCATTAATTTTTACCCAACATTGGGTACGTAGAAAACAAGAAACTAAATACTAAATTTTAAATTTGAAAAAAATAATAATAATAATAATAAGTGAATAATTGTTGGTACGTGTACTTCACGCGCCGTCTAATTGGACAGAGAGGGAAAATCATGCTACAATTAATTTAATAGAAAGGGATTTGACATAATTTTTGAAATATCAGAGGAAAACACGCACAAGTTTTGAATAATACAAGAAGGCATGTATGTTTTATTATCAGTAGTCACTTTATTTTTCAAAATTTAGCTCATAACTATATCTTTTTTTTTTAACTATTTTGAATCATAATTATCTACAAAAAAGGTAATTCACCTTCTTTACAAGTTTTATTCCGTAATTAGTTATTGAAACCTAATTTTGCTTGAAAAGTGGTGAGAGAAGTAGACATTTATAGTAATTTGTTCTAAGTTTTCTTCTACTATGTGTCATGGTGATAAGGACATGAAGACCTAGATATGTTTGGTGCTCTAAATAATGGGTACATGTTTTCCAACTAGTTTTGACATGATCTACCAAATAAATTTGGTTGAGATAATCACTTCTTTCTAGATTTTTGAATCTCATGTGACTTTATTTGAGTACTTAAAATGTCGTCGGGAACTCGATATAGAGCCTCTAATAATTAAGCCGGTCTTTCCAATGTAATGTATAATATGTGAATAAAAATGCATAATTTGTAATAATTAAGCCGGTCTATTATTTCACCACCTCGACAAACCTGCTCATTTTGTACAAGCTCGCTAATTAAGAATCCAATAAAAATATTAAAATTAATTATTCGATTTAACTTGACGGTTGAAGCGGTGACTCGATGATCGAATTTAAAAACTATGTCTAAAGTTTATCCAACCTCAAACAAAAGTTTGTAGAACTATGGATATTGTAGTGAGGCTTCCCGATGTAAAAGCACCTTTGTCAAACTCTTATCCCTTTATCCTTTGGCGATTTATCCCAAGCAATTAAAACCTTTTTTTTTTTTTATCCAAAAAAATTAAAATTAAAATTGCCAGCAATTAAATTTGTACGGCCCTCCGGTCATGTCCTCACATCGCCTTTTCCTCGTATAAAATAAAACCCACGCCCTCTCAATTCTCATCCATTTTCACTCTCCATTGAAGAAAGCTAAAAAAAAAAAAAACAAGAAAATGTCACAGAGCAACGAGGCGCCGTCCGCCGCCGTGGATGGTGGCGGAGTTTACGAGATCATCCTGTTCGGCGTGCGAGTCAAGGTCGATCCAATGAGGAAGAGCGTGAGCATGAACAACCTGTCCGAGTACGAGCCTGCTAATAAAGACGGCAGCCCGAACAACGGCAAGGAGCCGCCGAAGTCTGCGGCTGAGAAAGGTGGCGCGGCGGGTTACGCCTCCGCCGACGACGCCGCGGCCCAGGAGTCCAACGCGAATCGCGAGCGCGAGCGCAAGCGAGGTAAAAGATTGTAAAATTCCGACTTCATTTGATATGCTTTGTTGATTATTATAAGGTTTGTTTGACGATTGCGTTTCTTGTGTCCTGTCTGATTGTGCAAGTTTCGATCTTTTGGCGAATTTCTTCATGAAATCACTCGTTTGGTTTTGTAATTTCTCATTTATATGATATAAAATGTACTGATTTGGATGTTCAACTTTAAAATCTTGGTTCCAAAGATAGATTTTTTTTTTTTCGTTTTTTTTAATAAGTGATGGATAAATCGATGATGAATTATATGAAAAGGGAAAAAAAAAAAAGCAATTGGGTTCTCTGCCATCGTTTGATTTATTCCTCTGCAGTCAATAAAAATCCAATCTTTAAATTGTGGGTTTTTTTTTTCAGGTGTCCCATGGACAGAGGAAGAACACAGGCTGTTCTTGATTGGACTGGAGAGGATTGGGAGAGGAGATTGGAGGGGAATTTCCAGAAACTTCGTGAAA
>CACSLK010027624.1:7186155-7198580 GCA_902706635.1 Striga hermonthica | reverse complement strand
TTTTTTGGTTTGTTTGTATTTGTTGGTATATAGAAATGCTACCCTACCCAGCGGGCACATGTTAATATGTCCGTAGGTGGCATGCACTCATTGGTGATCAGGTGACATGCACTCATTGGTGATGTTAATATGTTTAAAAAATACATCACCAATGAGTGCATGTCACCTACGCAGTGGGCATATTAACATGTGCCCGTCGTGAGTAAGTGAGCATTTCTCGTGTTGTATATAGTGGAATTCATAATCTTTAAATGAGAGTAGGGTTGCATAGGGGTACAGATCCTGAGAATATCTTTTGATATTGTGTGGATGTGAATGGGGGATGAAAAATTAGGTCATTGTCTATCATTGATTGTGATGTTGAGAGTTTGGTGAGGTCCTTTTCTTCCCTTTGGGTGGTTCTCATAATATCTTGCACTATCCATGGATGTAGTGTAGTTGGATAAGGTGGTGCTGGTGCACCTTTTTTTTTTTTTTTTTTAAATAATATTTGTAATACCAATAATAAATAATGTGCTTATTCTGTTTTGTTTTGTTTTGGTTTTGGTTTGGTTTTGTTTTGTTTTGGTTTTGGTTTTGTTTATCCCAACAATTAGAAATGCTTCTCATTACATTAAATGAACTATTAAAACAAAGTGTATTTTCAAGAGGTATCATTCAATCTGAAAGTAAGTTGATATTTGATCTAAATCTATAGTAGAGTTTTAAACAGTGTGTCTCCACATCTAACGTAATATTGTACATCACGCTAGATTGTTTTGTTATTTTTTATATTTTTATTGCCACTTTTTTTAGTTCTATTCTTATCATTATGTATTATTTTGTGAAATCAGATAAACTTCTCTATTAAATTTGCACATTTAAATTTTTAAACGGGTAAATTTAATAACTTTTCTACAAATTTTAATATTCATAAATTTCCATACTCATAAAATTACACATCTGATAATTTTTCTTACTACTAAATTTTCTTATAAATTAATTTATACATTTACACTAAGTGTGTAATTAATTTTGTGAGAAAAAATGTTTTTAAGAAAAAAAAATGTACATATTTAAATAAAGTGTAGTACCGATTTGAAATGTAGTACCGATTTACTTACACATTTTAATTAAATTACATTAAAATTAATTTAAAACAATAAAAAAATAAAGTATTTCATGTAGAGTAAAAATGTAGTAAAATAATTTGAAATAATGATAATAAAAAGAAAACATTTTGTAGAGTAAGATGTAGTACAAATGGTTGGAGCCGAAATTTGATTTTTGTTTCACTCTACTTTAGAGTAGAGTAAATTCTGTACATAGTAGAGATAAGGACTGGAGATGGCCTAAACCTTCTATCTTTAGGTTCTGATGTGTAGTGTTCAGTGAATTGCAATGGATGGATGATTTTTTATTTTTTTTTTCGGAATGATAATAACTTTACAATATGAACCAAATGGCTCTGTGTTCCTAGCTACTAAGGGAATGACCTCTAAAAGAATACACACCATAAACAACACTAAAAAGGAAAAATTCTCGCAACTTTTCAATCGCGTGTAAAAATCTCGTAATCTTTCAATCATATATATGCAAATGTTTAAACTTGCTTAAGCTCTACTTCATTTCCAAAAAATTGTTCTAATTTTCCATTTACCTGGGCAGGATTCTATTTGTAACACAAAATGTCATATTCTTTTCATACTTAACGTACCTAAAGTTAAAGTTGGTATAAAAATCATCGTGTGCAACAACAACCTTTAGCTTGTGGTCAAATAGAATCCTAGTTCAACGATCCACAATATCCCATACATGTGAGCCACTAGAAATGCACAAGCTCATGTGGGGACCACCTGTGTTCAGCACCCTTCTTCATGTGCAACTTTTGTCAATTACTAAACCAAAAAAATAAATAAAATAAAATTCAAAGCTTTCAATTTATCTTACAATTTCAGATTTGCATAACTCAACGAAAACAACTAATAAAATCTTAGCTAGAAAGAAAATCAAGGAGAAACTTTAGAATACATGAACATAGATAAACAAAAATAACTCATAGTTAAAAAGATAGCGGGTTTTCGTACTTCCCTTGTATTGTTTCGGAAACAAAATTGATTCTTTACACGGATGAAAGCCATGGATTAGGTGCGACGTAAGTGTAGCCATGAAAATGCTCCCCGGATGTTGGTGTGGGAGCAGGGGAGTCGTCCAGGGGCATAGTCGTCCAACACTTGTCAAAATTAGCCGTGCAGTCTTTTCCGCTCACGTCCGGTTTGAACTTGGTTTGTAATTCTCTTTTTTCTAGTTTCTTCCAGTTGACCGTTCGGAACCATTTATGGGATTTGATCTCGTCCGCTCCTTTGGGCCCACTTCCGAGTCTTTTTGATGGGTCCTTTTGAAGAAGCTGTGGAATGAAAAAAGGATTAGAGCAGAGAGAGAGAAAGAGAGAGAGAGAGAGAGAGAGAGGTGTAATCTTACTCCTTTAAGCAAAGAATGAGCCTCGCCGGTTAAACGAGGTGGAAGCTTCAGCTTTTCATTGATGATTTTATCCTGGAGCTTCTTTCTGTTTGCATGAGTATATGGCGGCTGAACAAATAATTAAAAAAGAAACAGGAAATGCAAAGTAAAGTAAAATCAGTAATTATTTGATAAGATGCAGTTACAGGTTTCATGTCGTCAATCATGACCAAGTTGCAAAGAAATGGCTAAACGCCAGTCGGGCAACAGCCGAAGGGACCTAAACAGCTGCCTGTAAAACACTATTACTTTTAGCTTTGGTTGATTTTGTTTTTCCCATTACTTGGAAATTTCTCGTTTTTACTTTAGATAACAAAACTGATCTCAGTGCAATGTGTAGTTGACTTCTTTTCGAGCAAAACTACCAAGAAAAGATCAGGAAAACTGATAAGTGCGAGCGTTTTATTTTTATCCTATGTCCCAATTAGCAGAGTTTAGTAAAGATATTAACCCAGACCTTTACATCATTTTACTCCACAATTCTGAAATCTACCCAACTGAGTAAAAATATGAAATTCCTCTCGGTTTTTCTAAAATTTTGCTATATCTGTCAAGATATTACCTGGCCATTGAGCATTTCGTACAAAAGGATACCAACACTCCACCAATCGGCATTCTTGTTATGCCCTTTAGACTGCAAAATCTCTGGGGCCATATATTCTGTCGTCCCGCACAATGAATTTGATCTGCTCGATTCATCAATCTCCTTGGCTAGCCCAAAATCAGTTAGCATCACCTAAATCCAAGTATTTAGATCAGTAAAGAAGCAAAGTACTTCACATAAGATGAAAATCATAGATATTCTCCATCATATATTCATGCATCATGCATTCTCCTGCAAATATTTTTATCTACATACGTGCCCATCATCATCCATGAGAATGTTTTCAGGTTTTAAATCTCGATGCACAATCCCGTTCTTGTGAAGGTGCGCTACAGCAGATACTATCTCAGCAGTGTAAACCCTTGCCTGGTCCTCACTACCCAAGAGCATAACCAAAAAGAAGAAACAGGAATTAAAGATACGAACACAAAATCAGCATAGGTAGTTTAAAACTAGTGTGATAGGTACCTGAAGATGCCTTGCCTGTAGAGATGATAGAACAGATGGCCTCCGTTTATAAAGTCCAGGATCAAGTACAGCTTGGACTTCGTCTGTAAGGTACAAAAAAGTAAAATGGAGAGGCAAAATACAGGCGAGCACGTTGAACTGTATGAATATCATGATGCCAACAAATTGCATCAAAAGTCTTTACTACACAGATTGAAAAAAGGAAAGTGTAAGCACCCAAAATCAGTGAGGTAGTGAAATAACACGAAACCAACGATTTATGGATTTTAACAGGCAAAAATGCAGTTTTCCAAATATACGGATTCCACATAAAGGATACTGTGGAGATTTAGTATATCAAAATACATTGCATGCATTTCTGGATTGTTGGCGACTAGAAAGCTATGAATGCATTTAGAAACCCACAACACGTAATTGATGGGAGCTGATTATAAAATTTATAAATGGATTTTATGTTCCTTATTCATAACTCCTAAGTACTATGCAAAACATTGATACAGCAGATTCATAGTTGGATCTAGTGAATTGCAAAACCTTAAATAGGTGAACAGTAAACAATCATTTTGACCAAGAAGCTCCTGTACAAAACTTTCCTTAAAGTCCTTTGGGTGTTCGGCTCGGGGACCTCTATTCATCAATTCTCATCAATTCCTTCACATAAAGACGTCATCTTCTGGCATATCAAGAGGAAAGACGCATTTTTTTATGCAAACTCGAGAGCTTTTAGTTACGTTTTGGGTGTTCCCATACAAAAAGGCAAAAGGCAAAAGATTTGCTAACAAGTAACAAGGCAGGACATAGTACATTCATCTCCATCTTCCCCTAATAAATACAGTAACAGGATTGCAACTTATTGAATTCATACTATTTCTTTCCAAATCGACATAACAAAGTCAGTTTATGCACCAATGCCCTCACACGACCACACCATCATTACAATACTTAAAGCATCATGAGCTTCTAATAATCATAATATTCACTTTTTCCCTAATCATCTTCACCACAATCAAGACAATCAAGTATCACAACTCAAACAAAGTATAGTCTAATCTAACTTTGCCCATTGTCAATACCACCAGCTCAACTAATTTCTCTATAAGTTCCATATCAGAAGCCACACATCATCAAATTAAACAGAGAAAAAAAAGGCACCTGAAACGAGTAACGGAGCTGAACAATAAAAGGATGCACAACTTTGGTGAGGATATCCCTCTCAGCTTTCATATAATCCACATGATTGTTCTTGATTATGGTGTCCTTCCTCATCACCTTCATCGCGAAAATCCCATCTCCATCAATCCCACTCTTACCCTTCATCCTCACCTGAAACACCTTCCCAAACGCGCCCTTACCGATCACCCTCATGATCTCAAAATCCCCCGGCCCCACTCTCTTCGTCCCCACATCGGCGCCGTCAAGATCAGTGCCATCGGCGTGACAAAAACTCTCACTTTCACACTCAATAACTCCATTTTTCACGTCGTTAGCAGCAATATCGTCGGATGAATAGTAAAGCTCCTCTTGATTCTCCCGCTCGAAAGGAGGCAGGGATTTGGACAGGGTGAAACGCGGGGATGGACCCACGAACGAGTGGGACCGGTGGTGGATGACCTGTGGGTCCCCCAGGAAGAGTGCGGAGGAGGAAGGGGAGCCACCCCCGCCGCCGGCGGCGGCGGGTCCGAACAGATCGGAAAAATCGAAATCCTGAGATGGGTCCTCGGCGGCGGAGGAAGATGAAGGCGGGATGTGCAGATGGGTGAGCCGCGAAGCCAGTGTTTGGACCGCCTTTTTCTGGTACGAGGTCGACGAGAAATAAGAGGAAAGGAGAGAATTGGGGTTGCCGGTCATGGCGAAGAGAATCAAGAACTCGATGCGCTCAATCTGTTTGTGAATATGTTCGAATAAAAAAAGCCAGCCGATGTGGGCGGGCCGAGATTTCACATGGATTACATTTTCAAGAGAGGATTTTGAGTGAGGTAAGAAGAGGAAGGGATTATTCAGAGTAATTGTAGTTGCAGAAAAAAAGCTTGAATCTTTGGTGTGTAGATGGAGATGGAGCTGTTGCAGCCTTGTTCAGATTTGTCGTTTGTGTGTGTTTTGTGTGTTTTTGGGAGAACAAAAAAAAAGATCAGCTTTTTCTGGGCTGGCAAGTTGGTATTGAATTCTCTTTGTAGAGACTATTTTGTTCGATTTGTTACGCAACAAAAAGTCGTTGAGCTGTTGAGTAAAACGTTATAAAATTGGGATGAGAAAAGGGTTCACTTCAAACAAAAGATTGAAGCGATGACCGGAATTTGCAGCGATATCGGAATTCAGGCGGGCAGCGACGGACGCGTATGGTGATGGATTGACTAATTTTGTTCGTACTTTTTTGAAAATTTAACAAAAGATTTATTAGGGGAAAAAATAAAGTTTAGTTCTTGATGAGGCTATCTGATTTAGACTTCTACCTTAATCGATTATGGCGATGGACTAATTTTGTTCATACTTTTTTGAAATCTAACAAAAGTTTTATTTAGTTGAAAAAATTAAATTTTAGTTCTTGAGGTATATCTGATCTAGACTTCTACCTTAATCAATTTCGCCACTCACATTCCAAAAATTGGTCATTTTTATTCCAAATCTTCAAAAACTAATGGTTGTTAGTAAATCATTTTGAACATCTTCAACTATTTAATTTTGTTAAAATTATAGTAAAAGTTTCTAAAATTTAGTATATCATTTTGACGGTTTTGCTATGATGCCAACAGTTGGTTCCATATTGGAGCCAACCTTCTATATACAAGTAAATCTACCATATTCTCTGATTATTTAAATAACCCTTTTATAATTTTATTAATATGATAGGCTTACTTGTTGTATATAGAAAGTTGGCTCCACTATGGAGCCAACTGTTGACTTCATAGCAAAACCGATCATTTGAACCTCTTCTATCTACTTTTGTTAAAGTCATCACTATAGTTTCTAACTTTTTCGGTCAAAATGTATCACTATCTACTTTTAGCAAATCATCACTATAGTTCCTCACTTTCTTTGTCAAAATGTATTTTAAAATTTGACCGATTACTGTTCCAGATCAAAATACGGTGAATTTTCATAAAAAATAAATACATGGTTTTTCTTTTTTTAAAAAAAAAATGAGACATGTGATATGATCGTCCATTGAAGCTCCCAATTGTCAAAAAAATACGTGAAATTTATAAATTTTCCGGCCTGGGTGGTTATGGAATGGACCAACCTGGGTGTGTTAGTGGAGCATCCAATGCCCGATATTTCTATTCAGAGAACGCACGCAAGATTGCCAACGATCAATCACAAGCAGGGGGTTCGAGAAGTGTTGTAGGAGCTGCAGTCTGGTTCTAGTTAACCTGTTAGAAGAGTTTTTGGTTCCGTTATGATTGGGTTATAGTTCTCGTGATTTCTTCTCGATCGTTCGTGTTTGGATGTTAGCTTGGATTGTTTGGGCTTTAGGTGTTCTTGTCTGGTGGAGGGGCCTTTTTCAAGTTGTGTTTGTTTAGCTGTTTTTGTTTTGTCTATGTGTGTTTAGTTTCTTTGTTTAGTTGTGCATTTTTGTTTTGTTGTGTTTTGGTCTCTTGTTGGGAGGTGTTGTATTCTTCTGTTAGGAGTCTTTTGTCGTAAGTTTTGTTGGTCTTTATTTAGTTTGGTTCTAAGCTGTCCGGACTAAATATCATTGGGGTTAGTCCTCCGAACTAGGTTCATCTGGGCTTGAATTGCTGATTTATTTGACTGTTTAGCTGCAATATGCAATTATGTGCTTTTATTTAATTGGAATCTATCATTTGACAATAAAAAAAGAAAATGGAAGATACATATTTAAAAATAAATACCAACAATTCACCTTAATTTGGCAAAAAAAAATGTAAGATACATATTTAAAAATAAATACCAACAATTCACCTTAATTTGGCATATCATTCAATTTTCCCAAAAATTCAATTTAATTAATTTGGACCGGAGGTATATTATTTAGACCAAGTAACATCACCAAAACTGTTTGACTCTGCCGATATCCATGACCAATTGGTCCCATGCCCCCACCAAACGCCATCGTTTCGATTCATTGGTTTGTTAAAGAGGTTGACCGTTATTTCAGGTAAATAACTCTCAACAACCCAATTCTTGAACTAAAAGGCCCTTTACCATATATAGCCCAAATCAATGTCCCCATCACAAATTTTTTTGGCCAACCTTTGAATCCAAACAATCTCCTTCCTCCTTCAGACACAACCTTTACAGAGACACAGAGAGAGAGAGAAAAATAGAGGTAGAGAGAGAAAGGTCATGATCTATGGTGTGCTCATTCCCACTATGGTCATGATCTATCATAAAATAAATTCCCTAATAAAAACACTTTCTTGATCCTCTTCACTTGAATCCTCTTTCAGTTTTTATGTTCTTTCATTGTTTTACATATTTTTATTTTTATTGTTTGGTGGGATATTTATGTTAGAAATCTTAATGGCCTCGGTGAGGAGCTTCGTCGAGCAAAATCTCGGAAAATTCCCGCATTTCCTCCTATACGCGGTCCTCGAGTGGCTCGTCATCATCCTCCTCTTTATAGACGGCATCATAGCCTTCGCTTGCAACGAGATCGCCCGTTTTTTCGATCTCCGAATCCCGTGCCTCATCTGCACGAGGATCGACCATGTCCTCGTCCATCGAGATCCGAACTTCTACTTCAACGACTCGATTTGCGAGGCCCACAAAAAGGACATTTCTACCCTTGCATATTGCCACGTGCACAAGAAGCTCTCGGATATCCGCACCATGTGCAAAGGGTGCCTTTTGTCTTTCGCGGCCGAGAAGGAGTCGGACCTCGAGCGGTACAAATCGCTCGTCGGGGTCTTGCACAAGGATGTCGATTGGCAAGTGGAGGACGAGAGGAAATCGCTCTTGAACAAGAAGGACGATAACGACATTTTGCCCGATGGGATTAGGAGTGGGATTTCGAGGTGCACGTGTTGTGGGGATCCTTTGAAGTTGAAGGCTTCGACTAAGTTTAATCGGAGCTTGTCGATGAATGTGCCCACGCCTTCTCCTAGGGCATCTTTTTTCGGGATTAGGAATGAAGAGGGTAGTGGGAACTTGGATTTACCGCATATCAGGTACACGGAGCTTAAGTTGATGTCGGATACCGAGTCGGAGGTTCTCGAGGAGGATGATGCTATAAATGCGTATAGTCATAGTGAGTTTCGTTTCATGTCGTCATTTTCTTTTTTCCTTGGTTTTATTGCTGATTTTGATTTTTTTTTTTTCAAGAAATGAATTTTCCATGATCTTTGCATCCTGCAGCTAACAGAGAGGACCCGAAAGCTGTCACAATGCCTTTACTCCCAGAGACCGACGAAATAAACGAAGAAACCCTCCGAACCCCAACATTCACCGGCCGGAACAAATTCTTCGGAATCCCTCTATCCGACTCGGCCCAAGCCAGCCCCCGTTGGGCCAACCGGTCCTTAACCGGCATAAAAAAACTCCCAGTCGAGAAACTCGACTTCACACTAATGGCTCTCTACATGGAGCTCGACGAGGAAAGAAGCGCTTCGGCTGTTGCCGCGAACAATGCCATGGCAATGATCACCCGTTTGCAGGCCGAAAAAGCCGCTGTCCAAATGGAAGCTTTACAGTACCAGCGAATGATGGAAGAGCAAGCGGAGTATGATCAAGAAGCAATACAAGTTCTCAAAGACATGATTTTCAAGAGGGAAGAGGATATGAAGGCATTGGAATCCGAGCTCGAGATGTACCGTGAAAAGTATGGGCAGATGAAGAAGATCGGGAGCGAGATTTGCGAGATTGATGATGACGAGGATTATCAGGACATGAAGTCTCAGGGAATGTCTTCGTTGAGCGAGAGGTCGGATGAAGGAGGGAGCAGCTCGAGTGGGAACGAGGCCGAGCGGGCATACGATCGGTCGATGGAGAATATGGAAGACCCGATGAGTTTCGATTTCGATAAAGAGAGGTCTTATTTGCTCGGTCTTTTGAGGAGTCTCGAGGAGAAGATACGGACGAATTCTGAAGAGTTTGTTGTGATCAAGAATGAAAGTGAAGGCAGAGGTAAGGTCTTTCTTTCTTTCTTTCTTTCTTTCTTTTTTTTTTTTTTTTTTTTTTTTTTTTTTTTTTTTTTTTTTCTTATTTTTGGATTTTAGTTTGTCAAAAATTTTGAAGCTGATTTGTTTACTTTTTTGTGATGAGAGTAAAGGTGTGCTCACACGGGAAGTATCGTTGATTAGAGAAAGGTTGAGAGTGATCGAGGCAGATAATGGGTTTTTAAAGCATGCGGCTATGACATTGCAAAGAGGAGACGAGGGGACTAAGCTGTTGACCGAGATAGCTCAGCATCTTCGGAAACTGAGGCAGCCGGTTAATAAGTCTCCATCGGAGGACAGTATAGATGCATGATGTTTTTTTGTCCTGCAGGTTAATAATCTCTCTTTTCCTGTTTCTCCTTTTTGGGCTTTTCGGGATGTCATTTGTAGTTATTATTGCACTCAATATTTTCGTCTCGAAGTGATTTTCATTTGCTTAGTTCTGTATTCTAAGTTCTTTTCACTGTGTCAGGGATGTACATAGAGTCATAGACAATTTAGGTATACAAGATGGAGGACCGGAGATTTGGACGTTTAATGAAGAGGAAGGTAAAAGCAAGAGCATCCAATATAGTGTCATGTTATTTTATAACAATTTGAACCAATTTGCAGGAATGAAGTTGAGGGGAAGGTTTTGGATTCTCTCTCTTATGGTTAGTTTTTATGCACGATAAGAAGCGAGGAGTCGGAATAGAATCTTTTTGCTGCCGGGATAGGATCTTTCTGCTGTCTTCTGTTCTTGTTCAATTATTTTTTTTTTCTTTTTTAGTTTCATTTACGAACATGAAAAACATTCTCCTTGACGAAAAGATTCTTTGATGGTGAGATTTGGCTTTATACTCGACAAGAGACTCTCGAGTTCTTGCTTTAGGTTGTAATATCCTGATACTCTACCTTTTTCTTTTTTTTTTTTTATCCTTTTGTGTTGCACACTTGTTTGGTACGAGGGACTGTGATCTGCCTCGGCAAGATTGATTGTATCGTTTTCGCTCAATATAAATGTTGCTGCACTGTAGTACGATCGGTCGAAATAAGAAGGATTCGGTTCTTTAAGCAGCTTACAGATGTTTGACATTAATTTCATGATATGTATGTTCAGGTAAAAGTGGTTTATACTACTAGCACATAGATAGATGAAAACAACCAAAAAAACTTAATAATTATTATACTACTAGCACATAGATATAGATAAATGAAAACAAGTATAATTAGACGTAGAAACTTACAACATCTCACATAAACAGTTAGCTTAAACTGTTCAAATAAATTGATTCAAACTCAGTAATGAACGTATATATATACGAACAAACTATATATGCCAGCTAATCACCGACTAACTACCGGCAATCAATGGGTCATTCAAGGCTGTCGATGATATACTTTCAACTTAAGCGTGGGGATTTGCAATCTCTCTCTGTGTGTGTGTATCATGCCTACTGTTGTAATTCGGGGAATCAGTATTGTATTTCGAATAAATGTTTGCTTTACTCGAGTACGATCGGTCGAAATAAGAAGGATTTGGTTCTTTAAGCAGCTTACTTACTGTATGTTTCAAGTTAGTTTTATGAGATGTATGTATGTTGAGCTAAAAGTGGTGATTACTGATTAGGTGCATTTGTATTTGGAGTTTTTTGCCTGAGAATTTGGCAGAATGTGATTTGGTGAAGTTAGTTTCATTTTGAGTTTTCTTGGGAGTTTGTTCCTTGTTCAATCAATCTTAGAAAATTGATTAACCAAATCATTACAGTACCATATTAAACAGCAGCAATTCAATACAGATCATATATCAAATCATATTATAATAGTTACTATAAAGGGCTGAAATGAGAACCATCATGAGCAGAAAAGAAATATATACATAATCTTGAACAACACAAAACTTTTATCAGTTAAGAATAATGAATATAAAACTAATTATGTCACCAGATCATGACTAAGTACTGGGAATCAATGGGACATTCAAGGCTGTAATGGGACATTCAAGGCTGTCAAAGACTGATCATGCCAGAAAAAGCGGCCATCGTCGGGCAGGTTATCCCATAGGAAGTGATCATCTGCAGGAAGATCAAAATCAAAGAAGTCGAGCAACTCTTTCGAGAAACTTGGATCATCACATAATAAGGGCCCACCAATACCGTCCATCTTACTAGCCAGTCCACTTTCGTCATCAGGCTTCTCGTCACTATTATCGCGATCAATCATACTCTCCTCCAGTTCGTGGATCCAATCATGATGGAGACGAGATCGCGATAGCGTTTATGGACAAATACGATCGAATCCCAGCTCTAGTTTAATTAATTAATTGCATGAGTATTTTATTATTGTTCCTTATTTATTTTATTAAGTTAGTAGGATATTAATTATATTTTTAGGAATTTACTTGCCTAGCAAGTTAGGTGTTTGGATTGCTAGGAACTCTATTTATCTATCTGCTCTTGTCATTAGTCGCAGTTTTTGGAAGAAATAAAAAAAAACGATAGTTTTGAGATTTGTTCTCTCTTGTCCCTTTCGTTCGAAGCTGCGCTACATCAGTTGGTAATCAGAATCAGCTACGATCCACGATGCCACCAAAGAGAACCGATCCGGCCGATGACAGAAGGGATGCAGCGATTGCTTCCCTTATGCGCCAGAACGAGGGTTTTGGCCGGCAGATTGCGGACCTCACCGAGGGCATGGCGGACATCAGGATGGTTCTCCAGCAAGTGGCGAATCGCGACGGCGTAAACCGCGACGGGCTCGAT
>CACSLK010027624.1:7098930-7122777 GCA_902706635.1 Striga hermonthica | reverse complement strand
TTTTTTTTTTTTGTCTATTCTTACTCCCTTTGTTTAGGCTTATATTTGTTACCTTTTTTTTTACATCCGATTTTTTATTTGACACGTTTTATTTATCTTGCTTTTCGTTTTTTTTATCTATTACTATAAAATATAGTTAAGAAAAAATACAATTTCGGTAAAGTTTTTCCCGCTCAATTATTTCGAAAATTACCTTTTGTGGAAACTTTTTTTGAATTTACTTCACAAATCCCGCCTAAGGTTTTGATTTGATTTGAATAGGAAAAAACAAAATTCAGATTATTATTACACACCTTTTTTAACACTTTTTTTTAGGAAGAAATTTGGTTAATTTTCCCTATTTTAACTTCTTCCTTTTATGAAGAGATTTGGTTAATTTTTTTTGTGAAATTCGTTTTTTACTATTTGACATATTAATATTGGGTATGTTTTGAAAAGATTCCTTTATTAAATAAACAATTCTGTATGTTTTAACTTCCTATTTTTTAGGTTAGGATTTGGTATTTAGTTATTGGTTAAATCCGATTTTTAGAATAAGCCTAAATAAATATATTTCTTTTTTTTAGGATGTGATTAAGGAAACAATTCCATAAAAATATGGATTCTTTAAAATATGATATATCATCTTCTACATAACTGATATCTTTTGGATACATTTGAAAATAATTTCCATTGTTTTAAAAAGATAATGTAGGATATGTTTTGAAAAAGATTCTTTTATTAAAGAAACAATTCCATAACATATTGGATTTTAATATTTTGTATGCAAATAATTACTTCAAAATTTTGCTTATTTAAAACAATTCAAATTAATATTGGATATTGTAGATCACTATTATTTGCTTACTATATATTTAAAATCTAAAATAGGTTGGATTGGGTTTAAGGTGATAAACACGACCTTTTTTGTTGTGGGAAATCAAACAAAAAGTATACTATTTCAGGTATAAAATCTGATTCCATTTGATAAGCTCAATCAAATTTGATTATGACCGAATCAAACAATTTTGAACAATATTAAATTAATCGATTACTATTGAATTAATTTTTTTTTATTTTCACGTCGAAAATTTTCTAAATACTATTTTTTTGTGGAAAATATCGGCTGGATGAAAAGGTCAAATTCAAATTAAAAAAAATTGTGATTTTTAAAAATATATTTTGTAAACCTTAAGTCATAAAAATATGGTCAATGATATCTTTAAATACAACGGGTAAATATGGTCAATAATACCATAAATTATTTTTTATATTCGGGTAGTTCAACTTAATTGATGTTTTTTTTTCCCAAAAAGTATGATGATCATATAATTAATTTTATCATATATCTAATGTTTGATGTTATTAGTTTAGTTGGGATACTCATTATATTCAAATAAATAATATATAATTTTTCATATTTAGTATTTTTTTTCTTATAATAATGAGCTGTTAAACATAAATAACTATGTTTAATATAAAGTCTTAGAAAATGTTTTAAGTTAAAGCCCGTTCGTGCATCGCACGGGATACACACTAGTAACTAAAGTGTAATTAAATTAATTATTGTGTAATTTCCCAATCCAAGCCTTAAGATTAACTAAAATCTAATTGCTATAATTGCTTAAGGAATAATTTTTAGCACAGAAAGTTCGTCATATTATTTATAATGAACCTTAATTCTTAATTTTACATTACTAAATGGTTTCCTAAAAATTTAATAAAATAAATTGTTAAGGGGGTGATTGTTTATGAATTTAATAAAATAAATATCATTTCCAATCATTTTTCTCATACTTTACATCAAATCAACTTTAGTTATTTTATTTAAATATTATTTTATTATAATCACTAACAACTAACCACGACATCTTCTTTTTAAATTAATTATAGTTAAAAAAAATAGTTAAATCTATAAACAATCACCTGTAAATACTTAATGATTCGAGAAAAGGAACATGTCGGTACTCTGTAGGCCACAAGCTGATGGCCTGATAGACCGCAATCTATTTACAAATATACCCTTCCTCAAATCATCAAATTACTGAAATAGTACCATACTCTATTTTTTTCCAACAAAACTGCAAAACACTCCTAAAGAGATGCAAACAGAACAGATACAATAATGTCTGGTCTATCTGCAGCTGGTTTGGGATTTTCATGGTCCTCTAAACCAACTCAACAAAAAACAAACGACAATAAAAAACCCACATCGAAATCATCAAAATTTTCTTCTCAAAATCTCAGAGCCCATTGTTTTCCCCAAGTTCCAAATTTTCTCTACACCCATCATCTCTCTTCCTCAGCTGCAACCTCACCCTGTGGAACTCTTGAAAAACCAGCCAAGATTTTAGCAAATCCATGGCTTATAGAAAGGCTTGTGCTTGCTGATTTGAATCCTGCTACAGCAAAGCTGGCAATAGGGTTTCTTGGCCCTTTTTTGTCTGCATTTGGGTTTTTGTTCATTCTGAGAATAGTGATGTCTTGGTACCCTAAACTTCCAGTTGAGATGTTCCCTTACATAATTGCTTATGCGCCGACCGAACCGTTACTCGTTCGGACGAGGAAGATTATACCGCCGTTGGCTGGAGTTGATGTTACCCCTGTTGTCTGGTTTGGTCTGCTGAGTTTTCTCAATGAGATTTTAGTTGGCCCACAAGGGCTTCTTGTTCTTCTGTCTCAGCAGGTTTAGGACTTGTTTGTGCTGTGATGAGGGATATAGTTTTCTTGAACAAATCGTAGAGTTCGGTTTGCGTGTGTTGTGTTTTCTTGTTTTTGTTTTGGTGAATGTATGTATATGGTTGTAGAGAAAGAAACTGAATGATTATGGGATATGGTGTGGAATGAATCTGATGATCAAGTTCAGCCATCAATGCGTAATTGTACGTTGTTTGGATTTGTTTCGATTTGAACTGAGTTTTGAAAATTGTGTACGAGATTTCGCCTTGATTGTTGATGGATTTGAATTCAACAATCAAGCGATTTATGGGAATGTGGAATGAATACAACAATCAAGTTGAGCAAGAGCATGAATAACTGTACATAGTTTGAACTTGTTTCGGGTTGAATTGAATTTTGAAAATTCGGTTTTGAGTTTGGCTTGATTGCCGATGGATTTGAATTCAAACATGCCTGGTTGCAAACCAGAGCCAAACACAAATTGAGTTAAATAGCTAGATATTTATACATGTAATTAACTATTATCTCTACTGACTGAGTTGAGGTACAACGGAGTTTTGTATCTTACAAAAATCAACTCAGGTTGGTTCTCTGTGTTCATGAATAGGCTAGAAACAAGCTCTTAACAACTAAGCTCGAACCTTTAACTCGTTTTCCCTTCAGAATTTTCAAGCGAAAAATAAAATACAGTAAAGTAAAAAGATATTCTCCAATGACTCAATGAGAAAAAATGAGAGGTTCGAATAGGATTGACAATGGTGGGTTTATGATAGAGTTCTGTGTTGCAGACACTCTGCTTCAAATTTCTCATTGATGTTTTCGACAAGAGGATAAATAAGAGTATAGGTATTCGAAGAAATTATCTTAATGTTACAGATTGAATTTCGATGAAGTTACATCAAAACAAAAGGCAGAGAAGAACTACCGACTGAATCTAAAAACAAACCAAAACTTGATAATACATGAAGGCTGCTGACCCAGTGAAACTGTGGAATTCTGCAGATATTGAACTCGGGCGATTTCGGATCTTGTCTGCTTTCGTTTTCTTTCTCGAATTCAGTTACTAAAATTTGGAAATGGACAGATTTTATGGCGGGAAATGCTCGACATCCCTTGCATATCTGATTCCACTTAGAAGATCTCGAGCAGTTTCCTTCTCCTATATCGAGCAATATAATAAAACATAATGTCTGAACAGTCTATAAATGAGATTAACTTTAGTAATGCGCATCAGGTAGAGATGATTACAGCCACTAATAACCTTCCAAAATTATGGTATTAGTATTACAAACATCCCATTTAGGTTTGGATTTTCTTAATAAATATTATCCAGATTATTAATTAGCCTCATCTGGTAATATAACGACATCAATAATAACAGAAACCTCTGAGGTCTAGGAAAAACTGAAGCTTTAGAATACATTTAGCGCAAATACGTCCTTCGAAAACACAAAAAGGGTCAGTTTTTGGGTTGGAACTTTCAGAATTTTCCAAGTTTCTTTAGTAATTAACCGAAAATGATAAATGACTAAGCAATGAGATATTATAAAAAGTAAGAATAATAATATATGAGAACTTACCGGGCCAGTGTAGTCAAGAAGGCGGGTACAGTAAACCTCGGCCTCATCAAATTTCTTCCGAGTCTTACAATGTTGAGCCAAATACATCAAAGCCTCAACCATGTTCGGTCCTTCTCTCTCCTCAGCCTCCATCCTCTCCAAATCCTTCCTGTAATAAAACGCGGCCTCGTCAGCTCGACCAAGCTCACAATGAAGCTTTGCCAGCTGGTGCAAGGCAATAGCTTCCCTGTCATTACAATCAGCCGCCCGTTCATAGCACTTAATGGCCTCCTCAAGCATGTGAAGTTGTTCGGTTTCGTAACACTGAGCCATTGCAATCCACAGCCGAGAATCACTCGGCTGCAAGAAAACAGATTTTTTAAAATAATGAAGAGCGTAGAAAGGCATTCCCATCATCTCGTACGCTTGCCCTAATCCGTACCAAGCCCGATAATCACACGGGTTGATATCCACAGCCCGTCGATAGGCATCAACGGCTGACGATGTATTTTTCATCTCCACATACTCATGGCCCATCAGTGTCCATGCGGATAAATAATTCTTATTTAATTTTAAAGCCCTCCGGAAATACATGACCGATTTTTCGTGCTGCCCCTTTAAGCTGTAATAATTACCCACTATACAACATGACTCGGGCCGGTACTTATCGGTTAAGAAAACACGGTGAGCGAGATAGCTAAGTGCCGAAAAGCATTCTTTGGCGTAAAGCACATTGGAGTACATGTCCATGTCCTCGATTCTGTAAGGATCGTTTCGTAAAAGCTCCTCGAATATAACTTCCACTTGTTCGAACTCCCTGAGGTTGTACTGAGCTTTCGCAATCTGGGCTTGGATATAATTGCTGAAAGTGAAAGTCCCGTGCAGATACTCGTATTTGGCTAAGGACTCGTTGTGCATGCGGAGCTCTTGATAGGCGCTGGCTAGGAAAAAGTCCTTCATCCAGTGGTTGTTGAGGTTTAGACCGTTTAGTGTCTCAATTGTGGTGCATAATGTTTGAAGCTCAGACCAAGCACTCCAGTTCCAAGGGTAGTTGTTTACGGACTCGACAAGAACAGATCTTGCGAGATTTTCAGTGCCTTTCTCCTTGAGGACCAGACCGTACACGTAAAGACCAAAAGGGTCGATTGTACCGTTTTTGCGGAGGTTTGACAATTCTCTCTCTAGAGAGACGAGCTCTCGGTTGGTGGCATCACTCTTGCCTAGAGGTCCCTCGAGTTCTATCATCTCTTCTTCTTTTCGCTTTTCTCCAGCCTTTCATGAGTAAAAATTTTAGTTAGGCCTTTGAGAAAATAATATGCTGACTTACAGTTGGATGATGTAGATGTAGATACAGAGGGACCAACCAGAATGCAAACACATATTGGAATAGAGTAAGCATAAATGTGGGTTTTGCATTACGAGAAGTGGTGAAGCACAATAAGGTGATATAATGAAAGAACTGAATGTCTGAAACTCATAAATCAGTCCTCATAATACCCACCAACTAGTTTTTTGTTGCAATCTATATAATTTCGTTACCATCAAAATATGAATCGTTCTGCCCTTTTCTATCCGCCTTACAACGTTTGTGCAATTGGATATGGAGTTAAATCGCATTGTATCCAGTCCAGATTCAAGTTATTTCTCATAAACCAAATACACCCGTCAAAACTTTTCATCCTCATAAACTAGACATATCTATGTTATTTTTTTTCTTCCCACCATACATTATATAAGCAAAAGCAACAAACATTTCATTAGAAGTTACGACAAGGAATTCAAGATTTTAACTTTCATCCAATACACAAAGAATACAAGCTACAAGTTTACCCAATTACTTGAATTCGGTAAGAATCAGATGAAAGAAAGCAAAACAAACATTTCATTAGTCACTACGACAAGGAATTCAAGATTTAAACTTTCAGCCAATACACAACGAATGCAAGCTGCAGATTTACCCAATTACTCAAAATAGGTAAGAATCAGATGAAAGAAAGCAAAACGCTATGTTTCAATACAGCCAGCAGTAACCTCAATTGAGTCTAGAAAGCAAGAAACCATTATCAGCACAACAATTTAACTTAAAAAGTGACAAACAAATCGAGAAAACCAACCAAATAAAGTGCATAGCATCGCAAGAACACGGCTTTCTTGCCCGTCTGGTCCCTCAGCACATGAGCAGCCCTTCTATACTCCCTGCAGTCAAAGTAAGACTTTGCCAGCAGATAAAAATCGCCATCCATCATATCATAATCGTACTCCTCGGGCACCGACATTGTTGGGGTGGTGACGTATGAAACTCCGCCGGAAGGGGTGGCGGAGGCGTCAGCCGGGCCGGCCGTCCGATAGCGGCGGCGTATGGAGGAGCTCCCCCGCTGGAATCGAGTGTGTGAAGGGGGGTGCTTTGAGGGGTCTTGCTCTATCCCCATTAACTGCTCCGCTGCCCTTCAAGCAGATAAAATCTTGAAATCAGTATCGAGGAAAAACTAATGATTTTTGTCACGAATGTGGGTGACGTACCATTTGGCGGCGGAGTATAGGCCGCGGTCGCTGAGGTGGCGGACGGCGGAGCGGAGCTCAGTTCGGCAGGTTTCTCTGGAAGCCATTGTTTTTTACAGAGTAATACTCACGCAATTACTTCAGCCGCCCTCTGGTTTTCTTTGATTCAATCTGCGTGAGAATTCTGTGGGAGTTGAAATTGGGATTGAATTGGAGAAGAACAAAGAGTGTTTTGGGGGTTTTTCTATCGGCAGCCGCGCCGTGAAAGTGATTTGAACTTAGCCATCTTTAACAATAATACCCTTACCAATAAGATTTTAAAATTTATAAGCCTCGATTTTCAAGATTCAACTAAATTTACAATAATAATACATCTCCCAGCCTATGTTGTTAATTATCCCACATCTTTTACACTTAATTTTTTATTTTTTGGGTAGCCAGCCACGGTATCCGGAGCTATGCTCCGACTAATCTGTTGGGTGATCCGGATCACACACCTGACAGTGGTGGGTGAGTCTCCCAACAAGGGTTTTCTGCAATCTTTTACACTTACTTTTAAATAATTACTACAACACTCGTGTATTACACAAGTGCTTATTAAATTATTTTTTAAAAAATTAAAATTAATGAGACAAGGTGGTTTAAAATTTAAATACTGAAAAAATATATATTATTATATACTCCCTCCTATTTTTTTTAAATGTCTTTCTAACTTTATCAACTATTTGCCAAATAAATGTCGTTTTGGATCTTTTGTACATATTTTTCCATTATTACTCTTCACTTTTTCTCAAAACATTCATCTCTATCTTCATTAAATAAGGTTATTATTGACAAAAAAAATATTCTTAATTAGTGTGCAACTTCTCAAATTGACATATATTAAAAGTAGGAGGTAGTATTTCACTGTGACACTTGTTACTTGTGCATGTGCCATATTTATAATATTTTTCTAACTCATAATGTGTAACTACTTTAAGCATAAATAAATAATATTATTTTTATAATTAAATTTAATAAAATATTTTGTTATTATTATAAAGATAAATATAATTTAGGGTGTGATTGTTTATCAATTCACTCCAAAAAAATCCAACCAAAACTCAAATTTAACTCAACTCCACTATCCCCAATATTATCTATATAATTAAATAATATCAATCAATCATTCAACTAATCATTCTCGTTGGAAAAAAAAAAAATAAGCATTCTTACACATCACATCAACTTTAATTCACTATTCATCCACTCACATAATTTTAACGAACTATCACTTTTAATCATTTTTCTCTTTCTTTTACATCATATCAACTTTAATTATTTTGTTTTAATTATTATTTTAATATATCCAATAACAACTAACCATACTAATTTTTTTCAAAATTAAATATAGTTAAAAAAAACAATTAATTTCTAGATGAATTCATAAACAATCACCCCCTTATTTATTTTATACATGCAATATGGATGTCAAATATAAATTCATCAAAAGAGGATTAATTTGATATATTATTTATGTAAAACCAATAAGAAATACAAAAGTTATAAAATTTTAAAATATATTTACAATTGAATGGTTATAATAGGAATGATATTAAAATAAAACTAATACATCTAAAATTATCATAAATAATCAACATATTTATTGTAATCCGAACCTAATTATTTTTGGATTGAAATTAAATTAAAATCTATCCAAGCCAAATAACGAAGCATGAAATTTTGACATCTAGGATCCCGAAGCATGCGAGCCTACCACATAGGCTCAGCACATTCGAGAATTATATATAGGGAGATATTATATTATTATTTTATTTGAAAATAAAACTTCATTTATTTTCATAAGCCTATATTTTTATCTATTTATCATAAATAAATAAAAATAAATTGTTACAATTATATGACATTATTTTTAATATATATCTATATAAGGAGAGAACATATTTACAAAAATAATATCAAAAAAATCAACCAGCATTTATTACATTATATTTTTTGCAGTTTTATATTTATTTTTTAATTATTCCCAAATAATCGATAAACTTAAATGCACCCTAAATCCATGAGTTTTGTGGATATAATTTAGGTAAATTTCGACCAATGTTTACAATTTTACAAAATGCCAAAATTCTTTCTCATTTTTTATTAAAAAAATCTAATTGTCATAAAATGAGAATTTTGAATTAGGCAAAATATTATAACATGTATCTTTACCTTATTGCAACAGATCATGTTCATTAAAAGAAATCAGATTGCACATAATTAAAATTTCAAATTAAAAATTAAAATTAAAAAATACATTTTCATTTGGATACTACTTTCATCAGTTCGATTTTTTTAACATAAAATAGAGTCAAATAATATTAATTTGAAATTCAAAATGAAATCGACTTTGGAACATCCTAAAAATTTGGGTTTTATTTAATCCTCTAGAATACAAATTTGAAGTTAACTGCATACACTTACACAATTTTCCTTCCTTAAATTAAATAATTAACAATTTTAAAATAATAAGGCTGCAGATTTTCAAGAAAGACGTTTTACAATCTCCGTTGTATTTGGCTATGCAAATTTCATAAATGCATTATAAATCGTATCATATATATCATGCTACATAATTTAATTGTTGTAAAAGACCAAACAACTAATACTTTGTACAATGTTGTATTTAATAATATATAAGTTACATTTTGGTTTATTGCACTACACGTGTTTTACGTTTTTTTCAGTCATCCAATCATCAAATCTAAATGCTTACACTAATAAAACTAGCTAGCTCGTGCGTGACACAGGTACCACACTAGTTATAATGTAAATGTTACAAATAATATAAAATATTGTTATAAAAAACATTGTGCATAAACTGTAAAAGACAACAGTTGGCTCCACAGTGGAACCAACCTTCTATATACAACAATTAAATCATTCCGTATTAATATCATTAGTATTATTTAAGTAATAAGAGAATATGATATAATTTACTAGTTGTATATAAAATGTTGGTTCCACTGTGGAGCCAGTTGTGGTTTCATAGCAAAAAACCAAGCTCATAGTGCAGTCAAATTTGTATATACAACAAGTAAACCATACCATATTCTCTGAGTACTTAAATAACACTAATAATTTTATTAATATGATATGATTTACTTGTGTATGTAGAAGATATGGAGCCAGCTGTTGGCTTCATAGCAAAACCGATCAAGAATATGGCATACGAAGAAAGAAGAAAACAAAATCAAAATCAAAGTCAAATCACGTAATCGTTATGTTCTCCTTAAGATGAACTTGTCCTCAAAATACCTAAGGTTAACGATAAACGTCTTCAAAATACAACGACTCTTGATTTGTATATAACGGTATTTCAAATATACAAGTCTTCGTTGTGTTTTATTGATTTTTTTCGTTAAGTCTTGAGAGTTTCACACAATATTATTTTTCAACGAAGACTTGTATATTAGAAATACCGTTATATACAAGTCAAAAGTCGTTGTATCTTGAAGACGTTTATCGTTACCTTAGGTATTTTGAGGGACAAGTTCATCTTAAGGAGAACAGAACGATTACATAATTCGACTTTGATTTTTATTTTGTTTTCATCTTATGCCATGTTCTTGATCGATCTTGCTATGAAGTCAACAGTTGGCTCCATAGTGGAGCCAACCTTCTACAAACAACAAGTAAAATCATACCATATTAATAAAATTATTATTGTTATTTAAGTACTCAGACAATATAGTATAGTTAACTTGTTGTATATATAGAAAGTCGAATCCACTATGTAACCAACTATTGACTGCATAACAAAACTGTATTACTGATATTAATATTATACACAAAGCCACAAACTACACTTCCCAAATACTTTGAAGTAACAAATATAACAAGATCCACCCACTTGCCATCCAGATTGTTCCTTTCTAATTTCAAACCATTTCAGTTATATGCCATAATCAAAGGCTACTACTTTTTACCTAAAACAGATCCAAAATTAACAAAACTATCAATAAAATATTTAGAATTTCTAATAGAGTATTAACAAATACTCAAATAGAGGTGGCAAAAGGAAAATCCAGCCACGTGAACTTGATTTTAGTAAAATTAATCAACCCCCAGATTCCTTGCAGACCTTACTACACACGAATTTCCACTACTACCCCTCAGCCCCATTTCACCCTCACGCCACCTCACCAAGGTCAATCAAGTAATTTCTCCCTCGCCGGCGCGTCCACCACAAAACTCCGTTAATGGATGTTCAAACTCCCGCTCATTCGCATGGCGGATTTTCAAACTTTCAAAATCCCTCCAGTTGAATTTACCTTTTTTTCTTTCACAAACCCTCGTCCCCGCCATCGTCAACAAACCCCTTCTTAACGGTCTCCACAAGCACGCAGAGACACGCCGTAGTGCGTGTTCTTTTTTTCACTGTGTAAAGTTAATAGTTTGCGTCAGATTTACATTTGCATCTGCACAGACGGTGGAGATATCGCCCGGAGGTTAAAAATGGCTTTGCCGTTGACATATGTAGCGGCTACGGATTCTGGATCTAGAGAAACACCTTATTGCCGCAAGCAAAAATCGCTCGGGCTCTTATGCTCCAAGTATGTGTTTTCTTGAAGGCCCTCTGTGTGTAAATTGTGCTCATCTAGTTTGTGTTGTTATAGATGTGATTGTTTGTGCAGCAGACCCTTTTGTAATTGATTTTTGATCTGGGTTTTCAGTTTCTTGAGCTTGTATAATCGTGATGGAGTTGAGACAGTTGGGCTCGATGATGCAGCCTCGAAATTGGGTCTAGCCGCTTACCCTATTTCTTTATTTTTTTGTTCACCTTTTGGGCTTTCCCGTTGACTCGCTTCCCCCCTTCCTTTTTCCTTTTTTTTTTAATCTATTATTATTTCTTGATTTTTGACGGAGATTATCTGCAGGGGTGGAAAGGAGGCGGATCTATGACATCGTGAATGTTCTGGAAAGTGTTGGCGTAAGAACTTCTAATTTTTGGATACCCTTTTGAATTTTGTTGGTGAATGTAGAATCAATTTTGAGCTGAATGTCGGGAGTTTTTTTGTCTCTTGATTTCAGATTCTCTCGAGGAAGGCGAAAAATCGATATACTTGGAAAGGGTTTGGGGCGATCCCTAAGGCATTAGAAACCCTAAAGGTAAATATTTTATACTCTAATAATTTTCTGAAACTATTTTGAGTCTTCTTAGTTGTTTTGAAATTTTTCTCCACATTTTGATTTATGTGTGTGGTGCAGAAAGAGGGCTTAAGGGATAATGGACCTGCAGGCGATGCAAGTTGCTCCGAGAAAGTATGTCTTTGTGTTACTTACTTCTTATATTATTCATTTTTCTATTTACTTGTTTCTAATTTGCAGTGAATGTATTTTGGTAAACTGAGTTTATTAGGGTTGGAGTTTCCATAATATGGTTGGTTTTCTGTCATAATAAGAAATTAAACTATTCAATTTTCTTGAAACCAGGTTTCAGATGACGATGAAGATGATATGTCGGATATGAACAGTTTAAGTCAAAAGTCAGATTCTAGTTCTGTTCATAGATGTGCCGTGGCACCTAAAGCTGGTACTAGACATTTTCATCCAAGCCAATGGTCTTTCTTATTGATTCATCTTAGTAATATGCTTTAGTTTTCCTTATTAGACAGAGCAGTTAAAAGTTGAATCTTTGTTTTCTTTATATAGGTGACAATAGGAAGGAAAAATCTCTTGGGCTTCTTACACAAAACTTTGTCAAGCTTTTCCTGTGTACTGATGTAAGTGTGTATTTTGCTTACCTGTCTTGTGGTGATCTACATACTTATAACCTTTTAGGTTCATATTCTGAAAATTGATTTTGCTCCTTTTTCAGATGGAAATGATCTCTCTAGACGATGCTGCAAAGCTCTTGCTTGGTGATGGAAAACATACAACAATGACTACTAGAAGTAATACACCTTTTGCATTTACTTTCTTCTTCTTGGTATTTATGTGCATTATAATAACAAAGATACAAGTTTATACTTTGTTAACACTGCCTTTATGCACCACTGCAGCAAAAGTTAGAAGGTTGTATGATATTGCCAATGTGTTATCCTCCATGAAATTTATTGAGAAGGTATGATTCATCTGATTCACAGACATGCTATACTTGCATTTGGATGGAAGCATTTGAAACTAAGGGTATTAAAACCCATTGTGTGTTTGAATACCAAGTAATTTAAAAACCATAGAAACTCGTTAGAAACTAACTTATTGAATTGTTTAAATTTGAATTATTGCTCCCAAGTTCTTTCCTTGAATCCAAACCCTTTATCCAAATTTTAATCTTGGACTAATATCAATCTTGGAATTTGGGGTAAACATTTTCCTGGATGATATGCAGACTCATCACCCAGAGACGAGAAAACCAGCATTTAGATGGTTAGGTTTGAATGGAAAACCGGACAATGGAATTGCTAATTCTATGGTTTTTACCGAGTCTAAGAAGAGAGTCTTTGGGACTGATCTCACTAATGTTACTGCAAAGAGGTTCAAATTGGATGGAGGTGCTCAACATGTCCTGAAGCCACACAATCCAATGCGAATTAAGCAGGAGATCGAAAGTGAGGATGAAAGAACAAGATTGTCTGGAAGGAATTACCAATATGGCCCTTTTGCACCTGCCATTGTGCCCAAGGCTGGAGGTTCTAGTGATGAAAAGGAAAAACATGTTGTTGATTGGGAGAACCTGGCCTCTTCATACCGCCCTCAGTATCACAACCAAGGTATTTTGAATTTTGTTTCTCACATTAGAACAATTGTTACAATGCTATACTAGTTTTATTCTCAAGAGGTGAATTGTAATCAATGAATACTTTTTCACTTAGTTGTTACCTAGATGCAAGCTACTAAATCCATATTTTTTTAATAATTCTAAAATCTGGTGTTTATGCAGAATTTATCAAATTATGCATCAAGAAGCAACCTTAAACTGATCAATGTAGGTTTCGATCAGTTTATTATAAAATCTGTTCTGTATATGTTTGAAGTTTCAGGATGTATTGTCATGTGCTTTTCGAGTGTAAGTTAGATGTTTGCTGAAATGAAATTGATCTGTTTTGGGGCTATAAATCCACAATAACTGCTGAATGTATATTTTCTGATGTAGTTGAAAAATAGTGAGAATGTGTTCAAAATTTTGTATATGTAGAACTAATGTAATGGCAAATCACACTAAGTGGATACTTGTTTTTTGGTTTCTCTTCTTTTTCAGCTTTAAAGGATCTTTTTTCACATTATGTTGAAGCTTGGAAATCCTGGTACTCTGAAGTTGCAGAGAAGAGCCCGTTACAACTGATGTCCTAGACGTGTTTTTGCTTTCCGTTTATATTTGAGTGTTAGAAGTTTAACTAAGGAAACATCCAATCCTAGTAGACTTGGTGACTGGGGGCAGATAGCTTGATGATGAATGCATTTTTCTCAATGCATCAAAGTTATGAATCTATCATTTGTAATTTCTTCCTTTTGTTTTTCCTAGTACAAACTTGAGCTTACATATGATTTGACTGGGATCCACATTGGCATCCCTGATTTGTCTTCAATATGGTAAAACACTGTAAATCAATAGCAGGTTTATCAGATGCATCTCACATGCTGCAGTACTTTTGATTTCATTTTGAACTCTGCTGTCTTTGATACATGATATCCCTCACTATATATTAATTCAAAATGTGTTGAGCCTTAATGGCAGATTCTCACGCTTCGGATGTTGACATGACGAAAATCTATGCTTCGTGATGTTTATTTATTCATTTTTGCTTTGGAGTTAGATTTGGTATTAGACATAAATAACTTTATACTAACTCAACACCCGTGTACTACACGGGTAATGTACTAGTGTAAACTAGAAGAAACTCCAAACATAAGTGAAATCCTTAGAATTTCTTATATTTTCAAAATAAATAAATAAAATTATTAGGGTGGCTTTGAAATTTATACTCTTTTCTTCATTGTATTGCTGCTTGATATACATAAATTGAGATGAGCATTTCAGATTCACTTGAATTATAATGGAGATATGGAATTGGTGACTGAAAATTGAACAAATAAATTTTACATTTATGAAAAATCCGCACATTCACAACCAACATTACAAGGACTTAGTACCAAGTACAACTAGTAAGTAATATCTACAAGTTTTAAGCTTGTTGAGTATGCCATTGTATGGGCTATTGGGCGATTTCCGAGCACTCCAATCCAATATATCAACTATCAGACGATTCTCCAGTCTCTTTTGCCATTAATGACTTCAGCAATGTATCTCAACCTGTTAGTCAGAATGATATCAGTATTTTTCATGGACATAAGTTGAAAAACAAATTGACTTTATCGAACTTCTACAAGTATCGCGGAAAATAAATTGGACTTTGTCTATATCATGTTTTTCATTTGCTTATAGTAAGTGTTGATAGTTTTTGTTATTTTATGGAGTAAAGAAAAATAAAACCCATTACCCACCTCATTTGTACAGAAGATTCATCTCCTTGCCAAAATTCGAATCTGTCGGGTACGAGTCTGTATCCTCCCCAGTGTTGGGGCTTCAGGATTTTACTTCTGAAAGGCACAACACAACAAGATATAAGAGTTGATGCAGTGTTGGATACACACGTACACACATTGGAAGTGCCCCTTTAACATCATGAGTAGAAATCAACAAATGATTGAACGTCTAAAATTACAGGAGATATTCTTGGAGCGGTTTTGATAAACTAAACTACTGACCCCTGAGAATATTTCTCCTCCAATTCTTTACACTGCTGAAGCAGATATTCTCTTCCCGGAATTTCAGTGCTCTGAAATAAATCAAGAAATCGACTAGTTTATGCTATCTAGCATTTCCTTTTCTTTCTCAAGAAAATAACAATGGGCTCGGAACTCGAGTGAAAAATGGACCTGCTTGCTAACAGCTGGTGCAATTTGAAGCTCACGTGGACGGCTAGAGAAGTATTTCTCGGACTCTTCATCAGAAACTTTCTGCACAAACCCTTCAATTCTCACCTGAAAACTACGCGGAAAATCTCAGCCAGAGAATTGTGTAATTTTCCACTAGAAGTCCATTTAGGTTAATCGGCGAATTTATTCAACATATTAAAAAATTTAAAACAACAATGAACAATATTTGCCTGGCGATTCAAGGCACTCCAGTAGAAAAGAAGAGCTGCATGAGGATTTTCTGATATTTCACGCCCTTTCCGACTTTTATAGTTACTGCACCTGCACATTTGTGATGAAATTTATATATGTTAACACTAGAAAATAAATAGACGTGCCACCGATTATTAAGACCACAAGGGTTCTAAGTGGTACACTGCAATGTATTTACGGTTTGGTGAACTTGTTTTCAACCTCCAGCGAAGAAAATTATAAGGAAAAAGGCAAAAACGCTAACCATACAAATCCTCCTTGTTCAACTCCCTTTAGTTGGACCATGCGCGATGAACTGCATGAATTACACAACATGCAAACATAGTCAAAAGATCGACTGCTTAAGAGAACAAGATGGTGTTAAGAGTGCAAATCAGCAAAAGGCATTTTTTTTTCCTTTTTCGTTTTACACGATTAACATTTACAAGATGATAATTTTTTTCTTAATGACTAATTTTGTCCGTCAAAGCATCTGACTTAATAAGAACCAAATAAAGAAAGCAAAGACATGGATGTACTAAAGTAAGTCAGATCGATCAATTCTGTTTCATTATTAGTAGTCGTAAACGAAAGAAAGCAAATAGAATTAAACATACGGTTTCCCATCTTTCGTGGCAGTCGAGAGGGCCATAGCATCAGGTTCCTTTAGACCTGCTGCAACTGCATCGTTGAACCAAGCCTGGAACTGCAAGATTCAGCAATATTCTTACACCGCCACATACCGGAAAATTGCACTCACTATATTCTCAAAAGAAAACAAAAATATATAAATTCACTCACCTGAATAAAAGGATTGGCCTTCATGTCCTTATCAAGAAACTTAGGTGGTACTGAAGCGTTTTCATTATCTTGAGGCGGCTTTCCAATTCGAACACACGTAGAAGTGCCAGGATAAGGTGGAAGTTGCAGCTTGTATTTGTGTAAAATAGATGAAGGCACAAATCTTCCACCCAAAAAGTGGTGGGACCCACGAAACTTTTCCGCGCATCGCTTTGGAGCTGTTAAGGACACCTTCACATAAAAGTACTAAAGTATCAGTCTAGTGTTGGATTACACAGCCTTATCAACTGAAAAATGGAATTTTTCATGGATAAAACAAAAAGTCCCTAGGAAAAAGTACCAGCATATCAGGTTTAATGCCTTCACCACTCAAATCTCCATCTTCAACATGCCAGCCGGAAGGAATATCGACAGACACAATGACAGGAGATTTCTGATGTTCCTTGTAATAATGTTCTCTTAAGGATGCAATGTTATTTATCAGATGGTCAAAAGGTGGTCTAGGATTTCCTGTCGAATGTACTTCTCATACACAAGAAACTAAAAAAATTACAAAATTTACGGTGAAATTAACAGGAAGCTACCCTGGAAGGAGAAGCCAAATATTGCATCCACTAGAATGTCAAAGTTATTTAGCTCTGCAGGTAGGCATTCTATGGAAAGAAAAGGAATGGACAATGACTCGAGCTGCAAAAATAACTAACCATGAGTGAGTTTTTTACTTTTTTTTTTTTTCGAATGAGTGAGCTCATGGCCGTCGAACACGAATATTACCTACCTGGATAATAAGATTGGGAAACAGAGGTTTTGGTGTACGCTTGGGATAACAAATGCACAGCTTGTACCCAAAATGATGCAAATGACGTGCGGCTACAAGACCATCACCACCATTTTTTCCGGGACCACATATTACAAGAACACGGCTATATTTGTCTGGCTTGTAGACCTGTTACCACAAGACAAAAGATAGTCTAAACATGAATGCATGATTCATAAATCTCTCAATGTCACTGGGCTTTTTTCATAGGTGTAACTAATTGTTGGTATTGCAATTTGTACTTCACAAATAAAGGAAACCATATGAAGAACGTCCTCTGACTATTCCAAAACGTTCCTTTTGCTCGATATTTACTTATGTTCAGAACATGTTAAACCGTTCTATGTCTGACATTGTATTGCGAGGTCATTTAGAAATCATAACAGGAGAATCCATGGCAAAATAATCAGATTGTGTTTCATGTATTCAATTGCGAGAGTATGGGTTTGTAGGATAGGCCAGTGCAATTTGATTTAAACAAAGGAAAGCAAAGCAAACACGTGAGTGATTCTCTACATTGGAGAACATAAGGATCAAAATCTATAGCTTTATCACATTTTCATAACCAAGACATATTTTGGAAAGAAAGTCCTTAAATTTCATTCACCATTTAAATGCCCAAATGGAATCTTGACGTCTTTGAACCTCTAGATTGAGACTTCATACTCTGATCAAATAAACAAGAATGCCTTTTTCATACTCTTACAATCGAACTTCCGAGAGCTCGGATTCTATAAAACTCAAAAAACTTGTCATGTGTATTCCAAATTTAAAATTTGCCCGAACAAAATCCAACAGTATGTTTTCAACAAAACTAGGCATTATAATTACAGAAAGGAAGTGAACAAGTACATAACCAAAACATAAACAGTAAATCAAGAACAAAACGGAAACAACAACGAGCAACAGCCACCAATCAGGACATACAACTAACCTCAGCTAATGCAGATGCAACACTCAAACCATTAAGTTCCTGCCGTTCGAAAAAACCCATAACGAAAATCAACCATTAACAAGAACTTCAAAAAAAATTCCAGCTTTAAGCGAAAAAAAAGATGAAAATCGAAGTGGGTCTTGAAAAAGCAGAAATCTTTTGTAACTACTTTAAGTAGATAAGAACCATGAGCTGGTCGATACTGAAACCGAGTTGACCCGTTAGTAACTCATCGATTTCCACAGCTTGTTGCTGAGTCAGAAAGGATATGGGCTCTTGGTCCATTGTCTCTGACTGCAGTTTCTTGAGTTTGTAGCAAAATTAACCTATCAGGTTTACAGTGCCTCAAGCATCAGCTCCATATACTGCCATCTTTTTTCTGTTTAAAGTGAGTGAGTTTGAAATATGGCTTAGCATTTGATCGAAGTCCCAAAGGTGGGGGAAGAGAGTTCTGGACAGTGTTGGGCTGTAGTGGTGCTTTGGTGGGGGCAGAAGGGTCATTTTATTTCATTTACTTTTTTCTTTTTAATTTTATTATTAAATTATTATTTTTTAATACAAAACACAGACTTGGATAACAATGGAGGATTTTTTGTGCTGTTTTATTCGCAAAACAAACTACAACCTTCACTTTAACTGTAATTTAAATATAATTTTGTTTGTTTTAGTAATTTAAGGTATGATTTTTTATTATTTAAAACTAGAGTTGTACGAACCGAACGTTCGCGAACGAAAGCTCGTTTGAGCTCGTTCGTGTTCGACAAAAGCTCGTTCGTTTATTAATCGAGCCGAGTTCTAATAGGAAATTAGGCTCGTTTAATTATCGAACGAACACGAGCTCGTTCGTGAACGTTCGATTCTGTTCGCGAACATTAATTTAATATAATTTTATTTAATTTTTATATATTTATATAATATTTTTAATAAAAATCTAAAATTTAATATAATTTTATTTATTTTTTTATATATTTACATAATATTTTTAATAAAAAAATCTAAAATATAAAAATATTTTTATTTTATTCTTTTATTTTCGAGTTCGAACGAACAAATTTCAAGTTAACCAAACATATTTTAAAAGTTTATATATTAATTTATTCGAACACGAACGAACTCGAACTTTTACGAACAATTAAACGAACGAACTTGAAGACAATTTTTTTCTCGAAAAATAAACGAACAAACACGAACACTGTTCGAACGTAAACGAACACGAGCTCGAACAACCCAAACTCAGTTCGGTTCAGTTCGTTTACAACACTATTTAAAACTTAAGGCTCAAATTACACATCTTAGGATTTCCATAAACCGAGCAGATTAACTACTAATTCGGCTCAAATTCATCGGTTTAGTTCAGGTATATGGCCATCAGATTTCTATTTTAACTTTGGTTGCTCTCCCAAAAGCTCGATAAATCGTTAACTTAAAGACTGCAATAATGATCCAATTTTTCTCAATGTCATCATAGCTTAATTATAAAACAAAATATAATAAACATTTTAAAACTAATAAATAACCTCTAGTTATTTCAAGATGACTGGGAAGTGTACATATGTTAAGAATTTATACAAATTAACAATAATGTAATACTTAATATACCTTTTTGTCCACACAAACCACGTTGTGGACATTGTTGTCATACATGAACTCTGGCCATATTCATCAACAAGCGACGATCAATTACAACTTCATTGTAACAAAACTTTGCCACTAATTAACAAAATCAAGGCTCTTGGAATTGAATGGGAAAAAAATTGAGGATTTAGTCCTGTAACTGACAGGCACTAAATTGAGAAATAGTCTGATGCATCATGCATGGTTGGGTTAATTTTTACAGAACACCATATAACTGCAAGAGGATCGGATTTTTAGTCCTTCCACAGGCAAAAAGCCAGTCAATTTGACCGGCTACTGAGTTAGATATGTTAGTTAGTTGCCACATGTATGAAAAAACAATGAAAAACAATAGATATGTTAGTTAGCTGCAACATGTATGAAAAAAACATATGAAAAAAACAATGAAAAACAACAGTCACGTCAACAACCAATCACAGAACCAATATTTGCTAATGAACCAATATTTCTTGAGTTGTTTTTTTTTTTTGTTTTTTTTTTCATTTGGACTATTCATATTATCAGTACTAAGTTGTTCTCGAGGGATCGGGAGTATTTTTAAGTTCACGGGACGTGGCCAGAGAAGTAGTTGGTAGATTCGAGTATAGGTGTGGCGAGGCTAGAAAGGAGTTCTAGTTGTTGTAAGACCAAACTATGTAAGTGTGCACAATCAAGTTATCAATGAAGAGCTCTGAGGGATAAGTGGAACGCTCCTCAAAAAGTTTTTATATTTCGTTTGCTTCCGCTATTTTTAACTTTTCTAGTGTTGCTACGTAGTATATTATAATCTGTGTTAACACAAGTTGAGCGCAGTTAACTTTAAATGTATATTTTTCAGATTACATGCACTTTAAAAATTATAAAGTAATTAGTTAGTATTAATATATTTTATAAATTAATTATTTTTTATTATTTGCCATCAGTTTTTATATACATTATAAAACGTTTTATCGTTTTGCGATCCAACATTTGATATACATATTTATTAGTACAACGCCCGTGTAATCACGGGTGCTTGCTAATTTTCCCTTAAAATCTAAAATTAATGAGAAAAAGTAGTTGAAATTTAAATACCTTTTATTGAAATATATATTATTATATATTTAGTATGAGATTTTTTATTTGTGTGACTTACCTGTGTTATTTTAAAATAATTTTTTTTAATTTACAACATATAACTACATTAAACATAAATATATCAACTGAGAAATAATTTTATTTTTCTAATAAATTTTAGTAAATATTATTATTTTTTATTATTATAAAGATAAATATAATTTATTTATTTTATATATACAATATGGATGTCAAATCGAAGATCATGAAAAAATGATTAATTTGATATATTATATATGTAAAATCGATAACTTTATAGCTAAATTGATGGAAACAAATCAAAAGTCAAGGATATATTAGTCACTTAGAGCAACTCCAATGGTCCATGGATTGCTCATTTTTATTGCCATGTGGCATAACTAATCTTATGTGGCATTCAAAATGTCTAGAAGTCTTTCTATATCTAGAAGTACTTCTAGACATCCTCTATTATATTTTTTATTATTTATTAAATATATATATCATCCCCAACCAATTATAATGTAACACATGTCAAATTATACTAAAATTGACATTCACCATTGGAGACAAAATTTTGTAGCTCCCTTTTTCCATGTTATACATCTCCAAATAGACTATATACCATTGGAGATGCTCTTAGTGTCTCACTATGTAAAATTACAAAGAATTAAAGGGTTATATTAGTACAAGTGATATTAAAATACCTAAGTTAGCTAAATAATATTTATGGAATGTCCGAACCTAAATTATTAATTATTAATATATCAATATTATTTGTCCAAACCTAATTACGAAGCATGATTCTTCCAAATAGGATTCCGAAGCACCAGAAGCAGCCACGTAGGCTCAACGCATTCGGGAATTATATATAGGGAGGATTTAAGTAGTGGTAGGATTTGGATTTTTGGTGGTCTTCACATCTTTAATATATACGGTTCTGTTTTGGAACCAACAGTTGGTGGAGCCAATCTTCTATATACTTCTCTGATTACTTAAATAACATTAATATAATTTTATTAATATGGTAGATTTATTTATTGTATATAGAAGGTTAACTCCATTTTATTAATATATATTCATCTATGACGGTCCTTTTCAACTAGAAATAGATGTAAAAAAAGTCGCATTCTTGGTTTTATCATTTTCCAATGTGATAATTTTAATTTGGGTGTATGAATACAGAGACTTTGATTTAGTATGGCAATGAAGATGAAAAGTAGAAATGCTTCAATGTAATATGGTTTTAGTATTTGATCGTAAGTCCAAAGGTAGGGGAAGAGAGTTCTGGACAGTGTTGGACTGTAACTGGAATTTTTTGTGTATTGTGGGGGCAGAAGGGTCATTTAGGTCACTTAAAACTAATAAATAAAATCTAGTTAATTCAAGATGACTGAGAAGCGTACATATGTTAAGAATTTATACAAATTAACAATAATTGTAATCTTAATATACCCAAGAACATCTTGAGTACACCAAATGTGAATAATTTGTACACAGAAGTTTAACAAATTGATTGATTTGTGTTCTAATATGTATAATTAACTTTCAAATTTATCAAACAAATTATAATGTATACCAAGCTTTCTGCTAAATCTTAATAATATTATTAGAGGAGATCTTTTTAAACATCATTCAGTGATCATCTAACATATGTAAAACTAACTAAATGATCTGTTCATATGGCTCATATATTGACAAAGGAATGGGGCAGGCTGATGCCTGCGAGCGTAACGGAGCGAACGTAGCGAGGGAAGCGGAGCGACCGAGCGAAGTGAGCGGAGTGGAGCGAGCTGTGTATTGATGTATTTAAGTAAATTTATACCTTGTAGGGTTTTAGTATAAATACATGGTGTATTGATGTATTTGTATTGATTGAGAATAATAAAAAAGATCCCTCAGCCGCCGTGGACGTAGCCATATTGCCGAACCACGTAAATCTTGTGTTGTTCTACTTTCTCGTTTTTGATTCGTATGCTATATTGTCATCTACTCTCAACATGATCTTTGTGATTGTGTGCCCAAATATATGGAATTTGGATACATATACATTCCAACAGTCACATATAGAGGGAGTGAGACGGACACTTTTATATAGTATATGGAAATAAAGATGAAAAGTAGAAAACAGACATACTTTTATATTTTATATTTAGTACAACTGATAGAAGAAAACAAAGTTACAAACTGTGGCAAGTACACATATCCTTACTGATCATCATTGATCTTATTCAACTGTATATTATATAGTAGAGATTAGATGAGCTTTTAACTGTGGAGAGGCCACAAAACAGACACACACTTTGGCTTAATAGTTAAAGCAACCCCAATACGACATTATCATCCCTAATTACCAGCCGTGACATTAATCTTCATCCCGAATTTTTGACAAGCTCCTTTGTTTTTACCGTTGATGAAGTAATTCGTTCCAAAAACAAGTTGTATCTTGTCGTCTCCAGTATTATATTCAGTGTGTTTTTTGCTAAAGCTTGCTTGGCAGTTCTTGTACCCATTACTGTCCACACGAACCACGTTATGGACACTCTTGACATACTTGAACTCTAGTCATTCATCAACAAGCGACCATCGATTACAACTTCATTGTAACCAAACGTTTTGCCACTAAATAACAAAATCAAGGTGGGAAGAAAATTGGAGATTTAGTCCAACAACTGACACCAAATCGAGAAGTAGTCCGATGGTTGGACTAATTTTACAAAACACCCTATAACTGC